>CM040834.1:4477580-4642580 GCA_022828995.1 Vimba vimba | reverse complement strand
TGCTCTCTCTGAACTTCCTGTTAAGTAGCACAGCTTTTGCCTGATCGCTATCGCCCTGGCAACATCCCATAATGATCTGCTATGACTTCCTGTGGCCAAAGCGCATCCTGTTCAGAGAGGATGAAACCGAATGAAATCCCAATGCATGAGCTCTTCCTCTGATAACAGGAAGACACGAATTTAAGTTAAAAAATACATGAGATAATCTGTGAACATGGGCTTTAAATGGGAGATGTTATGAGCTCAGATTTATAGTCAATTAAATAGATTTTCAGATTATAATTGCAGACTCACAACTTAGCTAAACAGTGCTGGGTAAGGCAAGGCAAGTTTATTTATATAGCACATTTCATACACTATGGCAATTCAAAGTGTTTTACATAGAGAGGAATACAAATAATCACAAAATAAAAGCAAGGAAAATTAAAACAGTTATTCAAAAGCTTTACATTAAAATTAAAATATCACACAATGGCAATTCAAAGTGCTTTACATAGAAAGGAATACAAATAATCACAAAATAAAAGCAAGGGAAATTAAAACAGTTATAAAAGGAATTAAAAGAGATAAATGAAACAGTTATAAAATGAATTAGAGTAAAATTAATTAAAGTAGTAAAACGATGATACATAGAATACACTTCTCATCTGGCAAAACACTTATTTTGCATATAGTTTTACTCTGACACTGTGCCTGTGGTGTTTATTCGGCACGCCTAAGAATTCCACTGGACGTCTCCGATGGACCCGATTCTTCCCTAAAATCGGACAGGAGGAGCTCTAGGATCGACTCACGGGGGAACCTCGGGTTCACTGCCCCATCAGTCCGCACCCCAAAAAAAAACATTTGTTTGGAAGCTCTAGGAATGGAGTCGTAACTGATTATATGTGATCAAATTCCAAAAACGAACTACTTTTAAAACAAAATTTAAATTTTAAAATAGCCATAATCAGACCACAGTTATACTCAGAAGTGTATTTACTGGGCTTCCTCACACTCACACACCCTCACACACTGATTCACAAACACAGACCCACACACTCGCTGCGCAGAAGCCGCTCGCTGAACATGTCATGCTTTAATTGGGAACGAACACAGTGCACTCGTCTACATGTCAACACCGCGGTACAGAGTTCAGCAGAGCAATTCATAGCCGTACTTTAGTTTCAATAGACTTTCATTTACCATAACTCATACCTACCGTAGTATTCTGCTAAACATATTTATTAGGCTCGCGTTTCAGAGTGATATTTCAGTCATATTGAATGAATTTCCAGTCTAGAACAATGAAACCCTTTTAATGAGAAAGAGGCAAGTTGTGACTTTATGTTCAGTGAATTAAGAGTTCCTGCTGTTGATTTTCTCATGGTTTTTATTGCCTCTTTAAGGCTTTTCTTGGCTTTCTCCTTTCATTTCTTACTATTTTTAAACATTTTATGCATTCCTTTATATATTTTACCCAGCTTTGAGGTTTTGAGAGTAACCTACCTGTGTGTTTTGTGTGTGTGAATGTTTCAGGTCTAGTCCTAATTAATTTCAGTCAGACCTTTGACAAAATGTCTGCAGGTTTTGGACACAATATGTGAAGTTTCAAAGCGCACACAATTCTGATTTGTTTATTAAATATTTAAGGCTATCATTTTGCAAGTGATGAATTCTGGTATAGTGCATTTAAAGGAATAGTTCACCCAGAATTTTTTAATTCTGTCATCATTTACTCACCCTCATGCTGTTCAAAACCTGTATGAATTTCTTTCTTCTGCTGAAAACAAAAGAAGATATTTTTTAAGAATGTCGGTAACCAGAAAGTTGAAGGACCCCGTTGACTCTATTGAAGTCAATGGGGTCCATAAACTGTTTGGTTACCAACATTCTTCTTTATATCTTTTTTTGTGTTCAACAGAATAAGAAAAAACTCTTACTGGTTTGGAACAAATTGAGGGTGAGTAAATGATGACAGAATGTTCATTCTTGGGTGAACTATTCCTTTATTATCAAAAACATCTACATTGGATGTCTTGGTAATGATGACACAACACAATACCAAAATACTTTCTAATAATGACTAAGTTATAACTAATAATATATAGGAAAATAACAACATTTATTTGAAATAGAAATATTTTGTAACATTATTTATGTTTTTACTGAAGCTTTTGATCAATTTAATGCATATGTATTTCTCTCAGTAACCCCCCCCCTCCCCACAACCATTTGAATTGCAAGTGCCAGAGACAGTAATATGCTGTATCTGAAATCACTCATAATTCAATTATTCGCTATTTACTATTTACTAAATGTGACAGTTTGCTAAATAGGTATGAGTGAGCTAAAATGTGTGAATTTGGACAGTTCTAAGCACAGCTGTGATGCACTATAAACACACGGCACATTGTGTATGAGTTTACATAAGTGTTGCGTCCCAGATGAAAAGCTCTTGAATTCCAGTGTGACACTTCAGACTGAAGCATTTCCAAATATCAATAATTATTTTAATCAGATTGCAAGTTTTAGGATTTCATGCATTTTTTTTAATTTTTTTTTGCGTCAGACTCCAAACAACAGATTTGATTTGCCCAAAGAAACTGATTAGCTGCCTGTCTGAACAAAGCCAAGTAGTTACGTTCATTCCACATGTTTGTAAATGCTAATGCGTCCTGTCCCTTTAAGACTGTCCTCTACAGTCACACTCTCTTTGCACTGCTGGCCTCCTCATGTGGAACACAGCAGAAACACCCCAGCAGTGCTTTAGCAACATTTGAATTGCGTATGAGACACTAATAGACTCTGGGGAGACTGTCGAATCCGATGACTTCCAAACAGCTCATTTAGGTCCAAAGCCATTTCCTCTGCGCGCTGACGAAAGCTTTTATTCCCTCTACATAATGCCGGGAGCGAAGACACATCCGTACGCACACCAGGGCCCTCACCAGCTAAACCAAATACGTGACAAGCAAGCAAATGTTCACACTAGGGCTGCTTGATATATCAAAATAAAATTGATATTGTGATATGGCTTAGTGTCATTATTAAATCGTGATTTAATGAAATAAATATATGCGTTACTGGTCTCAGCGGTTTCAGACTGCATGTGTGTAAATGAACACGTGCTGCGCTTCATTCTGAAACCGGCAGCGCATCATTTTATTTGCTGGTAACCCTTCAAAAATTATGATTTACCATTTAAAAATGAAGAAATTAAGATTTAAATATTAGTATTACAATTTTACAGTAAATACCATTATGGTAACAGTTTCTATGAAGTTCATGCTTATAATGAATTATAGCTCCATTTATAAGTATTACTATTTTATAAATATATTTATAAAGACTCATTAAGACCTACACTGCATTATAAGAACAGTTATAGTTACAATTATATTATTTTTATAATTACTTATAAGTCATGCATTTTCTTTTTCAATGCGCATGTTCATAAAATAATAAAATTGTTCATAAAATTGTGTATTTTTTTATTTAATAATAATTACATTGAAATAATTTTTCAGCAACCCATCAAAATAAAAGCTCAGTGGTTTAACATTTGAAAATGAAAGAATTTAAGACGTAAATATTAGTGTTGTAATTTTACAGCAAAATAGTATTCTTACAATGTTTTTCTTAATTTGTTTAATATCTTTATTTATTAAAAATCACAATAAAATAATAATTATTTTATTGTCACATTGAATTGGTAAACAACATCAAGAATGTGGTGAATGAAAACTCAAGTTTTCCCCAAATAATTCAGCACTCAAAAATGTCCTCAGAGTAAAAGTAATATTTTTGCTTTTTTATTCATTTATTATTATTTGTATGTTTTATGCAGATGCACTTATGCATATCACCACACTCACTCTAGAATTATTAATTCTTTCCAAATATAGATACTCAAATTCCAGTATCTTTTCATATCGCAATAATATTATCGCAATAAAAAATAAATTATTGCAATGTAATTTTTCTCAATATCCTGCAGCCACATGTATGAATGGCACAAATGCTTACTGCATTTTTGAGGAAACCGAATCTGTTGTGGTGTTTTGGATGGCCTCACCTCCCTTACAATGGCGTTCTCAATGGATTTACCAGAGCTACCGGTTGCCTACCACGTTAAGCAAGACACAAACACACACGCAGTCACACGGTGTGAGGGGGGCTGACCTTTCCCAGTAGTTGCTAATCCGGAGTGTATTAAAAGCAGCTTTTGTCTGTTGTGAAAGACGTGGGCAGTGTCTCCTCCACCCCCTCATCTCCTCTCTGTTTGTCTTCTCTTTTATGTTCTCCTCTCCTTCTTTGGATTGCATTCACCCCTCTCACTCCTCTTTGCATCTCCGTCCTCCTCTTCTTTCCCTACGGCCAGCTAATCCTCTGAATTCTGCTCCTGAGAGCGTGGTAGATGAGGGTGTTGCTTGAATGCGAGGTGTACCAGCTGCCAGAGCTTCAGCCTCACTCCTCGTACCCTCACACACAATAAGGGGACTAATCCTCAAGTAACACACTCGTGCGCTCGCAGACATGCACATACACAACAGGCCTCGCACACTCAAGTGGCTCTTTCAACGAGGAGCTTCCAGTGCCTGGAGACAGTCCATTTTGACAAGGTTTCGGGTAGACCTGATGGTCTCAAACAAGAAACACTAATTTGTCCAAACTTCTGGCGGTGCCTCACATTCAGTTGAATTCGTAATCCTTAATCAAAATAAAGATAAGTAATTAACATATTGATATATAATTAATGGGTTAGTTCATCGAAAAATTTAATTTCTGTGTGTAATTACTCACCCTCATGTCGTTCCAAACCCATAAGACCTTCGTTCATCTACGGAACACAAATTAAGATATTTTGATGAAATCCAAGAGGCAGCAACATCACTGCAACTTGTAAGGTCCAGAAAGGTAGGAAAGACATTGTTAAAATAGTCCATGTGACTACAGTGGTTCAACCTTAATGTTATGAAGCGACGAGAATACTTTTTGTGTACCCCCCCCCCCCCCCCCCCAAATAATGAATTTATTCAGCAATCTCTTCTCTTCCACGTTATTCTCCTACGCAAGCTCCTGCATAACACGCATGTGTCGTGGTTTTCATGTGACCAGCGTTGACCAATAGTGAGGCGGCATTCTGACGTAGAACCAGGAAGCGCAGCACTGTATACGCTACGTCAACAACGTAGGAGAATGACGCCATGCGATGCGTATTACGTGTTCAGTCTCATTGCCAACTGGCCTGACAGCACAATACAGCGTTTTTAGTTGTTTTCACGAGCCCCTGTGAACGAGGAACATTTTGTCAACATTGTCCCCTGGAAAAACGCAAAGGAAAAAGTTTTCTGTGTTTGGTACATCTTGTCGTGTAAACGTACCCTTAAACATAACCCTGACAATCAGCAAGAATTTTAATATTTGTGCATTTCTAGTTTTTTATATTCAGAGCCCTGCACATGACATGCCAAATTAAATCTAAGACATCATGGCCTCGAATTTAAGAATTTTCCACGACTTTGTATTCAGTTGTTCTCTAGTTATAGTTATATAGTAGCCATGTTGTATTAATTCAGTCCCTCAATTTATTTTAGTTAAATCAATATTTTGTTTGTTTTCCCTGCATGTCATATGTGGGTTAGAGTTATTTATATGAATATACAACCTTTCCGTAATATATTCAATAATACAAAATAATGTATTGCTCTCCGCAGATCTGTTTGAGTCTGATGAGGCTGCTGCATTATTTGTCCCACTCCCCGCTCGGGTCCGTCACCCTGCTGGACTTCAGGCCACGACAGTTCGTTCTGGTGGGGGGAGTGTTGAAAGTGACCGACCTGGACGACGCCAGTGTTGAGGAGACGCCTTGCTCCCCGTCTTCTCCTTCAGACTGTCTCATGGAGTTCCCCGCACGCAACTTCACCCTCCCCTGCCACAAGGGCCGCTGTCAGGGTATGAACGAAAAGAGGAACCTCTACAATGCTTACAGGTGTGTGTTCATGGCCTGAGATCTGAGACAACTTGTGCTTTATTTGTGTATTTTAGGGTGTATTTAAGGTGAAATGTTGACATAGTTTTCCATATTTTCTAGATTTTTCTTCACCTACTTGTTACCTCACAGTGCCCCCTCAGCACTGAGACCCCTTCTGGACAAAATCGTCAACTCTACAGGTGAGTTTCATTTCACTACCCAAGTTCTGCTCTTATCCCTGCTGGTAAAAGCTGGTCATATCAGCTCAGGGTGGTCAAGCTCGATTTGGTAGCTGGTCTAAGGTGGTCTGTCAGCCCAAAACTAGATCCAACAGATGGTAGTTTAGCTGATCAACCATCTAGACCAGTTCCAGACAGCAACATAGTGTCGACCCAGATCCGGCCCACATCTGGTACACGTGGATTCCACAGCCAGATCTGGGCCGACACTATGTCGCCGTCTGGGCTTGTTCTCAACCTTATTTACTCCAAGTAAACCCTTCTCTCCGAATCAATACTGTAAGCCCCCCCCCCCCCCCCCAACCTTTTTTATTCACAAAAACATTTGTATTATTACCTTTCAACTCCATGTTATTATTTTTTAAACAAAATAAATTCAAGACAGATTTTAACCTTCAGTAGTCTTTTTTGCAAACTTACCTTGCAAAAATGTCACTGCAGACATTATTTACAACTTAAAATTACTTACTCTGCTCAGTTATACAGTAACTTGGGCGTTTTCACACTGGCAGTTTAGTTCAGAACGGGACACGGTTTGCATGAAAAATTGGTAATGTGAAAGCTGTAATGTGGACCCGGGTACCGAACCCTGAAAGAGATGAAAAATACAAAATACAAATGAAAGATAAAATCATTCTGAACGTGTGGAAACTCAGCGATCTGAAGGCAGGTCAGTGTCATTCTCTGTGAGAACAAGCTATTGTGTCTTTATTTGGAGTGTCTGATGCCCATGTGTACATAAACATCACTGATCCTCACAAACTCTCCAAGACGCGCTTATTCGGCGAGCATCCCTTATAAAACAATCACAGTACATTCATTTAGACAACTACGCAAATATATTGAACTGTGTTCATGCAGAAATAAAATGTTATATTTTACAAATACAATACAAACTTATACTTAATTCAAACTTACATTTTTCCCTGCACCCCTATATTTTTAGGAGTGTATGTGCTCCTTGTAAAGAGTAAACGTCTAGCCCTGCTCTTGACTCCTTTTTATAGAGGAGAATAAGTTTGTTCAAACATACAAACATTCCTCCTCTTCACATCCCAACATTTCTCTTTCTGTCCCTCAGCATGCCTTTTGTCTCCGGCCCTAATTCCTTTCCTGATGCGCTCTATCATCATGTTCATCAGTATAATGGCATGTCTGATAGCGTTTGAAATCTGTTTTTCTGGGACACAACAGTCCGTGAAGCCGCGGGTAGCGTGGGTGGCCCAGACTCGATCCTATCTTTCCCTCCCGGTGTCACGAAACGTCCACTTCAGCATCACTCCGTAGGAATGTTTTCTTAATGACGGAATGTAAACCGTTAATAGTTGAGTTGTTTATGCTGTATTAATGTGTTTCAGGAGAGCTGATATGGGGCACCGACGAGACTCTGGTTCACCTCGAAAAAGTGCTGGATATCTACAGAAACGGACATTACCTCAAGAATAACACGCAGGCATACAAAACAGGTGAGTGACCCAGACAGATACCAAAACATCTTGACCTTTGACATTACTGAACAATTTCAAATGACCAGAGTTTAGATGCTCATTCACAAATGCAGTTCTGTTGCAAAACCTAGCTAGCAGCATTTAAGGCAACATGGGCACTTCTAATACTGTTCAAAATGGGTGGCAGAAAAATTATTCTGCCTTGAAAGATATCTAACTTGGCAGCATATGTGCTTCACTGAGGTATGCATTCCCAGAATGCACTGCAATGAGCTCATTCACTAATCCAAGGCAGGCAGAGTTGAGAGAAATTTGCACTATATTAATATTTCAATGAATACGGAGCCGTTTCATTTAATTAAAATAGTTTAATAATTATTTTTACATTTTATAAATTACTTCCAGTTCTTACATGATTGATTTTTGTGCATCATTTTTTTTAGCTTTGCAACATGTGCTAGCACCAAATTTACTGGAATGTCATCTGTGAGAGTTTTTAAAAAGAGCTCTGAATTTACAGTCTAAAGTCAGCATAATATTTGTACAGATTAGTACAGTCAACACTTAGTTTAAAGTTTAAAGTTACTTTTTTTACTCTGTATTTTTTGTCTTATTTTCAAGTACAAATATCTTGATACATTTACTTAAGAAGCAAAATGTCATATAAGGTCTTCTGTTCTGAAACATTTATCAAAATTAAGTTTTTAAAGTTTTCTGGCAATGGGGTACACAAAATAAACTTAATTCAACGGGAAAACAAGCTGGCAGATGTTTTTATCGTTTTAAACTCACTTAATTTTGGTCGATTTTTCAGAAAACAAGACTTAATATCTCAAGTCATTTTGCTTCTTAAGTAAATGGATCTTGATTTAAGGATGTTTAGATATTTGTCCTGGAAAACAAGACAGAAATATGTCACAAAAAAAAGGTTTCTTTAAGACCTAAGCCTGGGTTTCCCACTGGTAATTGTGGCGGTGTTCATGTGCTCATCTCGTAAATGCCATCATTCTGAAACGACTAGAAGGCAGCAGAATCCTGGCAGTGAATGGGTTTCCTCAAATCTCCCGGAATTAACCAGTTGTTCAGTCAGCAGAGAGAGAGAGAGAGAGAGAGAGAGAGAGAGAGAGAGAGAGAGGGAGAGGGAGAGAGAGGGAGAATTTGTGTGTGCATGTAAGGACAAATGAGAGGAGATTTAGAAGATTAGAGTTTATATAACTGGTGAGCAGAGGGGCTGCTTACGTTCCTGACGGACAAAACAGCCATTTCAGCATGAAGCACCTCAGTCTCCTTCCTACTCGCTCCACCCGTTTTTAACATTTTGTCCCTATTCTCTTTTTCTTTCTTTGCTATCCCTCATGCTCCACTGGCAGTCTAAAGCAGACACTTGTTGACTGATGAGAGCGTTAAGCAAGAGAGGGCCATCTTCTCCAGAGAGATTTAACTGTTTCCACTCTCACTGCACCACCAGCTGTCTTTGCTGTCTTTAGACTGTACATTTCATTTACAACAGTTTTGTGCTGCGTTAAGCTTATCATTTTGACGTTTAACTATAACTAACTACAAAATTCACGCTTCATACCAATTTTGAAAAATACTATTTTATTCCATCACTTTTTTTGCAGACTACGCACATTTTTTAGTCTTGATGAAAGCCCTTCAGTACAATTTTATGAGAATGGCGAACATTCAATATCAGATTTGGTATGAATAGTTATGCACAGGAAAAAAACAATTGCAAATATTTGTGACCCGTGCTGGCAAAAGGAGTCGGAATGCACACGGGATCATTTCGATCAACAGGCAAAACAAGTGAAGAATAAAGTTTGGTCGATTTTGAGGTTTTCACAAAAATGAGTTCATTAAGCCCTCGTCTAGTGATCCCAATGCTCCAAATAGCAATTTAACATATAAAATGATCTTTATTTGTATGTTTTCTGAGAGGAGTACCTTTCCTTTGTCTATGAAAAACGATCTTACTCACGCTGAGATTCAAAATATCTGTCTTGGCGAGTATTCACTCAAACATTATCTGTTATGTGAACGTTTGGGAAAAACATCTGATGTGTAGCAATCAGAACCGTGCGGTACAGTAGGTCTTAATATAGGCTGTCTGTTTCATTAATGTTAATCAAACAATTATGGTATCATGGAAAAAAAGTTGTATATATATATTTTTTTTTTTTCTTATATATTTGGTTTTGACTTCATGTGTGCCAAATTTGGTGTTATTACCAGGGATTTTAAGGTATGGTTGCTAGGTGATTTTGTTTTGGTATCTTAACTCGATTTTTCTCGAAAATTGACTTTGCTGACTCTATCGACTTCAAACAGGTGCAGCTCAGTCATTTTTTGTCCAACAAATCATTCATCATTTGTATGAGAATGTGATTTTTTTTTTTTTTTTTTTTTTGAAAATTTGCTCATTGGGACTTATTTTGCCAGCACGGGTCACATTTAAGTCATATCACGATAACAACTGGGCGGATATTTGGTAATTTTTAGATTATTAGTCGATTGGCTACTTAATGTGTAAATGTGTAAAATACACTAGTTCAAAGGTTTGTGGCTTTAAAGAAAATAATGTTATCGTTTTTTTTATCAGCAAGGACACATTAAAGTGATCAAAAATGACAGTAAAGACATTCATAATGCCACAAAAGATTTCTATTTAAAATAAATGTTGTTCTTTTCAACTTTCATCAAAGAATCCTGAAAAAATTGCTTCACAATTTCCACAAAAATATTCCCAGTACATTGATCAGTCTTCAACATTGATAATAATAATAAATCATCATATTAAAATGATTTCTGAAGGATCCTGTGACACTAAAGACTAGAGTAATGATAGAATAAATTACATTTTATAATATTCAAATAGAAAAGTTATTTTAAATTTTAGTGATATTTCACAGAAAAATTGCACAGAAATTGAGTCCGAAATTTTCGCACGTTAAAAAATAAATACAACCTCACATTGTGTCAATCACGTTTACACACTGCCTCCGAAACTTCCATCCGTCATAAAAAAAATTCAGATTGGGTTCGATTGTCTGCGTTTTTCGCATCCGTAGCAAGCAGAGGTGTTTTGACAATTCAGAGCCAACGGATTACGAATACGAAAAAACGCACACGAAAATGTCCGACTCAGTGTGCAAGGACCTTAAGTGTTAATTTAAATTCAGACATTTGTAAACATCTTATTTGCCATGATTAAGTATCTTAGAAATATATTTCAGCATTATATCAGCCATTCTACTCTCTAGTCTAGATAATGGGGAATAAATGGGATCGGCTAATATTTAAAGTGTCATGTAACGTTCTTGTGAACAGGCCTTCGTTATCTCCAGTCCAGTCCAGCGGGCAGTACATTGACTGGACACGTCTCTGCACTGCCTGGTGTTTTAGCTCTTCTTGTAAAACAGGGTCCTATGGCAGCACGGTGAGTTTGCATGGATACAGACAGGGCTTCCCTACGGAATTCACTCCTGCCCAACACGCATTAAAAGCCCAGCATGGCTCTGGCTGACTACATCAACTTCCCTCTCATTCCTCCTGCATCTTACAGGAACATTCAAAGACAGCGAGCGCTCCATAAAGCATTAATTAGGGCAATAAAGAGTCTAATAGTTGCTCTTATTTACTGGCTTCTTGCTCCACTTAGTTGCCTCGTGCGTCCCTCCCTCTCCTCACTCTTCAGAAAGACCTCATCGAGGCAGCTTGCCCAGTCACCTTCATTCAAAAGCCCTGCTTTCCAGGAGAAACAGTGAATCACGTCAGTAAAGCCCATCCAGCCATATCCCTGAAGAGCAAGAGAGGGAAAATGAGACTCAGAGATTCCGACATTTATGGCCTAGTAGTCGGGAGGGACGTTTGTAATACACAGTTAGCTCGAGTCTTTTAAAGGCTCTTCTCCTTTTATCAGGCCCATTGTCACAGTGCTGTGAATGAGGCCTTGAGTTTACGTTACAACCTTCTCCAAGAGCATAAAAAAAACGAGTAAAACTCTCCAAACCATCCGAGACACTATCCAGAAGCATTTACAAACCTCACAGTGGTGCAGCAGTCATATTGACAGCTCTATGCCGATATATCCTGTCCACAAAATGGATTGCCATGGGATCGTTTTTCGAATACATGACCACATTGTCAGCATATTTGCCAAAGGCATGCAGTCCATGACAGTGTATCCATCGCTATTCCGCTTCCAATCACCACAATGTCAAAGAGCCACGGTTGGATTGTGAAAACGCAGACTGGCTGTGTTTCAGCACGGTTGGCGTGAAATCAAAGCTGTCCTTCAACGGTCTTTAACGGTCATACTAACGGTGCATTAGCATGAAAAAGAGGAACGTCACGAAGTACTGTCATCAACTCGGCTTGAGGATCTTAGATGAGTAAGTGATGCAGGTTTGCTTGCTGGGTCTTGTCACGGGCGCTAGCAGAGCACTGCGTTCAGATGCTTTTGGAAGAGGAGGAAATTCCATCAAAAATAAGATACAAATACAGACCCTTTTTCCCAGCTAACAAAATAATGTTTTGCTAATGTTCCCATTTGGTAGTGAATTTTTTTTTTTTCGGAATGTTCAAAACATCCAGTTATTAAATGTTTTAAAGACATTTTTTTCTTGGTTACGCGAACGTTAAGGAAACATTCCATTTTATTTTTTTGCAACATTATGTTACTTTTGAATGTTCTCTGATCATTCTGAAACAAGTAGCAACAAATGTCTGACCAACGTCCAACTAAAACAATTTGGCAACACTTTAGAATAACGTCTCAGTGTCTGAGACGTAATCAATCTTTTTATTTTAGAGTGTTACCACACATTTAAGATTATATCTAGGGCTGCGAAATTTATCGCAACTAAAATAAAAGTTTGTGTTTGCATAATATATGTGTGTGTACTGTGTATAATTATTTTGTATATATATATAAATACAAACACATGCATGCATATATTTAATACATTTTGTATATATATTTATATATAATTTATATTATTTATAAATATAAATAATTTATATCATTTTTAAATATATACATGCGTGTGTGTGTGTATTTATATATACAAAATAATTATACACAGTACACACACATATATTATGCAAACACAAACTTTTATTTTGGATGTGATTAATCACAATCATTTCACAGCCCTAGATATATCACTGATGTTTTTTGTGCTTATGTTTTAAGAACATTACTAAAGACCAGATAACTTTGAACAAACATTCTATTAATGCTATTAATGTTTGTTCATAACCTTGCCAGATGTTCTCTGTTAGCTGGGTCTTACTGTGGTTAGTGTCTGTTTGCCTTTTCAGCAAATCGGTTGAAGGCAAACGGGACATCATGTTATTAATATTCATCTTACTGTATAATGTCACACACACATTTTTCAGATTGTTCCTACGCGCCCGTTTTCCCCAAATTGAGCTCCTCGCAGCTGTTGAATTCATGCGGACAGCTACATTTATTCTTTCTCTCATCTGAGAGAGAACAGCTGCCCCTGTTCACTAATGTAATGTCATACGTTCAGTATTACAAACAGTATGTTGTGTTAATGTGAATCACATCTTGTAATGTTGACTTGATACAACATGACCGAGACGAGAAACAGACAGCTGCACATTTTTATGACTAAAAACACACTTCTGTGATCTGGCCATCAGTGAATGTTGGCAGCGGTACAGTGTCTGTTCTCATTAGTTACTCTCCACGTCTCAACTCACGCCTCTACCGTACACGTTACTCCATTATCATACGGTTTCACAACCAGCCGTGATCGATTAGGATGTGTCTCTTTTAACCCCATCCGCAGTGATATCTCATTTGTCCACAAGTTCTGCTATGTATTATCTCATTTCTATTGTTCCTATTATTTATGATTCTAACGCAGCAGTTTTATGTTCAGTGTAGACAGACAGACTAACTGATAGAAACTATTATTGTAGGAGATTTTCGTTAGAGGTAGCACTCAAAACATGGTGAAAAGTTTGCGATTTACATTGCAACATTTTCTTAATCACAATGATCCCCTCTAATTCTCATGACAGTAACCTAACAAATCTTTGATTTGTAAACATTGACACAATGTTAGGTGGGTTTGGAAGCATGGCATTGGTTTCTTTATCTCAGCGATGGACTGCAGTGTTGAAGAGTTGACAGGCAGTGCAGAGATAAGCGACAGAACGAGATGAATGTGTGGGAGGGACAGCGTTAGTTTCATTTTCTTTTGGCCGTCACTCCTCAAGTCTCCCTCTATTCATCTGCCGTTTTCTCTTTTTATCTACTTTCTCTTGGCTCTCCTCTGACTGTGACTGTCCGCGACGGAGGCATTTATTGTGCTCGGGGTCACGTTGGGTGGTGTTTAAAATTCTGGAGGAAGTGATAAATAAAGGAGAAATCAAAAGACACATGTCAAACTCTGACTAACAACAGCCTGAAGACTCTCTCCGTCAAAGAACAAGACACCCCCTGTGTTAACACAATAAAGGAGCTTGTGTTGCTGTGTGTTGAGCTCCTACGCACTCGCACACACACACACTATGCTTTTCTTGGACAGTTGCAATGTGTTTGATTTATTGAGCAGTGTGTGTCAGTGCTGTCATGGGGGCTGTCAGATTTTGGCCAGAAACCATTGAACATGAAAGATTTACTTACTTATGATTGACATTCAGAACAGTAGCAATATTTTAAATATAAAAAAAAATAAAAATAAAATAAAAAATAAAAAACAATAAATAATAATAAAAAAATAAAGTGGTTTACCATCTGGCCATTTCCCATAAATAACAAATATTTATAAGCAGTATTTTTTTACATGACTTTCTCTCTTTTGGCAGAGTATAAGCGTGTGTTAGATGCCTCAATAGCAGCAGAGAACTACCGCTGCTGGCCGTCCTATCAGCACGACGGATGCCTGCTGTCAGTCTTCAGCGTTCACGAAGCTATCGAAGTGTGTGAGAGCCACGTCCAGTGCCGGGCCTTCGTCTTGACCAACCAGAGCACGTGGACAGGTAAAGTTGCCAAGTGTCGCACTGTCTAAATACAGGTCCTTCTCAATAAATTAGCATATTGTGATAAAGTTCATTATTTTCCATAATGTAATGATAAAAATTAAACTTTCATATATTTTAGATTCATTGCACACCAACTGAAATATTTCAGGTCTTTTATTGTTTTAATACTGATGATTTTGGCATACAGCTCATGAAAACCCAAAATTCCTATCTCAATAAATTAGCATATTTCATCCGACCAATAAAAGAAAAGTGTTTTTAATACAAAAAAAGTCAACCTTCAAATAATTATGTTCAGTTATGCACTCAGTACTTGGTCGGGAATCCTTTTGCAGAAATGACTGCTTCAATGCGGCGTGGCATGGAGGCAATCAGCCTGTGGCACTGCTGAGGTGTTATGGAGGCCCAGGATGCTTCGATAGCGGCCTTAAGCTCATCCAGAGTGTTGGGTCTTGCGTCTCTCAACTTTCTCTTCACAATATCCCACCGATTCTCTATGGGGTTCAGGTCAGGAGAGTTGGCAGGCCAATTGAGCACAGTAATACCATGGTCAGTAAACCATTTACCAGTGGTTTTGGCACTGTGAGCAGGTGCCAGGTCGTGCTGAAAAATGAAATCTTCATCTCCATAAAGCTTTTCAGCAGATGGAAGCATGAAGTGCTCCAAAATCTCCTGATAGCTAGCTGCATTGACCCTGCCCTTGATAAAACACAGTGGACCAACACCAGCAGCTGACATGGCACCCCAGACCATCACTGACTGTGGGTACTTGACACTGGACTTCAGGCATTTTGGCATTTCCTTCTCCCCAGTCTTCCTCCAGACTCTGGCACCTTGATTTCCGAATGACATGCAAAATTTGTCCAAAAGTCCAGTGCTGCTTCTCTGTAGCCCAGGTCAGGCGCTTCTGCCGCTGTTTCTGGTTCAAAAGTGGCTTGACCTGGGGAATGCGGCACCTGTAGCCCATTTCCTGCACACGCCTGTGCACGGTGGCTCTGGATGTTTCTACTCCAGACTCAGTCCACTGCTTCCGCAGGTCCCCCAAGGTCTGGAATCGGTCCTTCTCCACAATCTTCCTCAGGGTCCAGTCACCTCTTCTCGTTGTGCAGCGTTTTTTGCCACACTTTTTCCTTCCCACAGACTTCCCACTGAGGTGCCTTGATACAGCACTCTGGGAACAGCCTATTCGTTCAGAAATTTCTTTCTGTGTCTTACCCTCTTGCTTGAGGGTGTCAATGATGGTCTTCTGGTCAGCAGTCTTACCCATGATTGCGGTTTTGAGATATGAACCAGGCTGGGAGTTTTTAAAAGCCTCAGGAATCTTTTGCAGGTGTTTAGAGTTAATTAGTTGATTCAGATGATTAGGTTAATAGCTCGTTTAGAGAACCTTTTCATGATATGCTAATTTATTGAGATTTATTGGGGTTTTCATGAGCTGTATGCCAAAATCATCAGTATTAAAACAATAAAAGACCTGAAATATTTCAGTTGGTGTGCAATGAATCTAAAATATATGAAAGTTTAATTTAATCATTACATTATGGAAAATAATGAACTTTATCACAATATGCTAATTTATTGAGAAGGACCTGTATGTGTAGCTCAGCTTAGTACATTCATACCAACTATCCAGCTCATTTTTGCAATGC
Organism: Vimba vimba; assembly: GCA_022828995.1. Lineage (NCBI taxonomy): Eukaryota > Metazoa > Chordata > Actinopteri > Cypriniformes > Leuciscidae > Vimba > Vimba vimba. The sequence goes on along the minus strand of CM040834.1, from coordinate 4,626,265 downwards.
AGTAGTAAGATATTTTCTGCGAATGTCCGAAACTTGCACTATAGGTTAATAACTAAAAGAATAACAAAAAGCAGTAAATGGTAAAACTATTTGCGTTGCTGATCGGCTTGATTCATGGCTTTAATGTTTTAACAAAGACTTTTTAAAATACCTATGGGAAAAATGAATGGAAAAAATATTCCCGGAGCGTAACCAATTCAGATGAAAAAGTGGACAGACACTAATACACTTAATTGGAGGATCACAGCACTATCTACTAACTCTCTATTCACTCTCAAACTCTATTGAATGCAATTGTGAATCAAGTCTGTCTATCTGTTTGTGCACTGAGTTGCTGCCTATGTAGAGTGTTTCAGACCTGTGAAGATCCATTTCAGTTAGGATGCCTTAGACAGCTGCCTATGTAGACCGTAGACAGCATGGCAGCTCACTAGATTTTTGGAAAAGAGCCATTATAGTTTATAGTGTTAATGTAAATATGTGTGTGGATTCGTGTGAATGTACGTGATAAATGTCCTTGCCTCGTTTATAAATCGTGACACACAACAACCGCATATAGACCAGCGCTTCTCAACTGCTTGAGATCTGTTCTTATAGCCAAGAGGAACATTTCATGGCGGAATGAAAGTAAAGACAAATAGGACAATAGCTGACATAGAGAAGAAATATAGAGCTATAAAATCAGTTTGGATATCATAGCTCAGATTATTTCGTCTTGGATGAGAGATGAGAAATTCATATTGAAATCACTGACTTCATCGTGACAAATCTGAGGAGGATGTGAGACATTTTCTAGATTGCTTGTAAATCTTTAGAGGAGACGTGTGAGATTATTGCTTAATTTTGTCATGAGAAACATCTGAGAAGGAGGTAGGGGTTGCAAAGACTAGTTAACTTTAATGTTCTGCCATGATGCTTTAAGCTTGACGTCGACTAGTCGCTGATCATGGCCTATAGAGGGCGCAACAGGATAAGAAATATTTGAAGTCCACTTTATGCTTTAATTAAAAGCGTACTCCGAGAGCGCTCCACAAGATATGTTTGATAATACCATCTGGATGCTCAAAATTGATCGGCTGAATGCACGTTTTAAACTGCTTATTGTAGACGTGAGTTAATCACCGTTCTAAACTCTGAAGTCGCTCTACCCCTAGAAGGAGGTTCTCCTTTTAAACTCATTACTGTCTAAAAGAGAACAGATATTGAGTTTTCATTTGTCAAGATTATTCCCTCTTGTTTTTGATGTCAAAATCAACTGTATTTTGGCTCAAATTTATTCAACACTCGGCAGAATCCGGCTTTATTACATAGTATTAAAGTGGAGTCACATTAGCAAAATTTTTAGCGTAGTGATGTACGAAGCACAGCTCACACAGAAGTCACTTTCTGTTGGTCAGCGCAGCAAATCAGTGTAATTAACTTGAACCCGTTGTGAAATCAGAGTGGGCAGATCTTATGTCATCATGTGAAATTCCCAATCATGATGATTCCTATTGAAATGACACCCACATTAAATCGCAGAACAATGGGAAACATGACCGCACCTGTGGCGTAGATCCACAGCACTCTCATGTTTCTCTTCCTCCCACGTCCTGTTTCTCACATCCTATTCACGTCTGCTGTTTCGTAGCAGGAAATGTCCATTCTCTCACACACAGTTTTGATCTCTGCAGGTCATCAGCTTGTGCTCTTCAAAACCGGAGCATCCAGCATGAGCGCGGCTCCAGGGAAACTCTCGTACATACGCCTGGGAGCCGCTGAGAGCTGAGATGAGAGTCAGCTTCTTCTGATCGGCTCGTGTGCTGTCTTCCCCTCAGGACTCGAGGAGGACGCCGACAGAGAAAGTTGTATTTTCTCTTGAAGACTCCTTCAGGTGGAGGTCAGCTGTGTGCAATACTGCCTCTCTGAACCTGGGATTGGACTGTGAATGTGTTTGTGTATCTAACAGAGATGCAGAGAGGCTGTTTATGCTTGTCCCAGCAACATATGTCAGTATTTCTTTCTCTCCATCTGTCATTCTTTCTCTTTCTGTTTTTGCCCACACATAATCCTCCTTTATTTGCTCTGATATCCAGCACTTTGTTTTCCATTTGAATCAGGGTTTATTTGTTGAGCTTTTAAAAGCATTTGCTTTGAGTTTTGAAATCTTTTCAAATATTTGCTCTTGTAAAACAAATTCTTCCAACAATTGATGTCCAAATGTTCACCTAGACCAGTCTAAACAAGTAATTTATTGGTTTAACGAATGAAAACGCCTCTTTTAAATTAGCAACAGATCAGCAACAAATCTGGAAATTTCTATTTCAATCATTTCTATTTTTCTTTGTTCTTGTCATTAAAGCTTTTCATGTTCTGTTTTGAATTTGAATATTATTTTCAATGGCAGAATGTAATGACCCATTCGAGAGGTTAATTGTGGTACTTGACTGTTAGACGGTGGTTAGTCAGCCAATCCCCTTGTGGTGCGATAAAGTTTCCCAAGGAAATGTCGATCTGTTACTTGACAGGTGAAGGAGTTGGAGAGCTTTCTGCTTTCAGTGAAAGCACTTATGGTTGTGTTGTATATGAGAGTGATATTTTTATATGGAAAAATTAAAGTCATGTGACTTAAAACTGTGTCTTCGTCATTTTTTGTGTGAAAATATATTCAGAGTCAGACTGTTCAAACTGAAATATGAACTTTAGGGCATAGAACATTTGTTATAACATTATAAATGGATCAAATGGGGAACAATATTAAAGCAATTGTATCATACAGTTTTAAAAAAAAAAACACATTTTTAATATTTCACAATATCTCTGCAGTATTTGAATCTATGCTACTGTTCAAAAATGTTAGTACAGTAAGATTTTATGAATTTATTTTTAAAATAAATTATTACATATATTTAGCAAGGATACATTAAACAATCAAAAGAGACAATAAAGACATTCTATAATGTTATAAAAGTTTTCTATTTTGGATAAATGCTGTTTTTTTTTGTTTTTTTTAATCTTTCCATTCATCCAAGAATCGAGAAAAAAATAGCAGTTTCTACAAAAGTATTAATCAGTAAAATGGTTTTCATCATTGAAAACTATTTTGTGTCACAGAAGACACACACTCCTGTCAGCTACGAACAGCAAACTGAGGCTACAGTTCGCACAGGCTCACCAATATTGGACAATGGAAGATTGGAAAAATGTTGCCTGATCGGATGAGTCTCGATTTCTGCTGCAACATTCAGATGGTCGGGTCAGAATTTGGTGTAAGCGACATACAAGCATGAATCCATCCTGCCTCGTATCAGCGGTTCAGGCTGCTGGTGGTGTAATGGTATTTTCTTGGCACACTTTGGGCCCATTAGTACCAGTTGAGTTTCGTTTAAACACCACAGCACACCTGAGGATTGTTGCTGATCATGTTCATCTCTTTATAACCACAGTGTACAGTCTTCTGATGACTTCCAGCAGGATAACGCACATGTCACAAAGCTCAAATCATCTCACACTGGTTTCATGAACATGTTCACTAAAACTCAAATGGCCTCCACAGTCACCAGATCTCAATCCAGTAGAGCAGCTTTGGGATGTGGAGGAACGGGAGATTCACATCATGGATGTGCAGCGATAAATCTGCAGCAACTGTGTGATGCGATCAGGACAATATGGAGCAAAATCTCTGAGGAATGTTTCCAGCACCTTGTTGAATCTGTGCCACGAAAAAATAAGACAGTTCTGAAGGCAAGAGGGGCAAAAAGGCCCGGTACTTGCAAGGTGTACCTAATAAAGTAGCCGGTTAGTGTATGTATTTTAAAGGCATCTAAAAGCAAAACAAACTGTGATTGGTCACTTTAAATGTCTGTCAGATGGTCTTTTCCTGTCTAAGTGGGACGTTTTTGACAAGAATAAGTGGACTAGACCTCATGCTAAAAGTCAAATGTCTGGTTACAGGAAACTGAGCCTCAGCACAGACAGGCGAGAGGAGCAGAAGCCTTAACATTCCCGACGGTCCCCAGTGGAATCACTTGGGCTGCAGGTCCAGCATCGGGTCAGCTCATCTCCTGACACACACATGCTCTCCAGATGCCACCATCCAAATCCTCTTTCACAGGGCCTCGTTTCTACATCGGGACTGATAGAAATAGATGGAACCACAAAGACTTGAAAACCCAGGCAGGATCAGATCTGCAGAGAGGGGTGTGTGGAGAATCAACGCTCAAGTGTGTGTTAATGTGTATGTGTCAGACTGAGAGATAAGGAGAGAAAGCGAGACACAAAGACTCAGAGAGCGAGGGACGCATCTGTCTTCTATTGGCCTGAGGGATTATGGCTTTTCCTGAGGCACGGCTCCAGGCTGTGAGAGAGACGGAGGGAGAGAATGAAGGACTGAGAGATGAAGGAAGGGTGAGTGGGATTGTGGGTTAGCTGCAGCGCCACTAATGAGAGACAGACCCTGTGTTAAAAAGTCACCTCAGTGCTGTGACATGTGCTGGTTTTCTAAACTTCCACCTTTCTGCATTTAGGTTTTTAGTTCAACATGTTTGAGTGTTTCGTTACGACATTAGGGTGAGCAAATATGACAGAAGTTTCATTTATGAAGTAACTCCTCATGTCCCAGTGCTGCTATCCTTCATTATATCATGCCAACTAAAGTGACTCATTAGAGTGGAAGGAATTTCAGCCAATATAAAGCAGCAATGGAAGAAATTCACTGTGTGGAGCGAATGCCAGTTGGCATATTAGCAAACCCTTAGTCAGGATAGACACCATATTGAATTTTACGAGGATGAAAATGAAGCTGACATACAGTTTTTGCACTACTTAAAGATCCTAGATTATATGCAATTTTCAAAACACAACTTTCAAAGAAGAACGTTTTTGGAAAGATGTTTCATCAGATGAACAACTGGCATGTTGGTAAACAGGACAATCTATTAAACATGCTGTAAAAAGTACTTCTGCCCCTCACAGCTAAATATGATGCTACCCTGACTAAGGTCTATATAGCAAAATTGTCCCTGTATGAGTTTTTGGCTTATATTTATACATAGTTTTAGCATTTTTTTTTTTTTTCAATGAATCAATGAAACAGCGTTTTTTATCTAAATCAGTGATTTAATGATCCATTCAAAAAGAAAGTCACTTGCTTCGTTCCTGAATAAATCAGCTTTCTGAACAAATTGGTCAAGTGAAAGATGCAACGACACACTCATTAAGACAGTGCATGGCTGCATCCGAAATCACATACTTCCTTAGCAATAAGCAGGTGCAAAACAGAATTCACAGTTCTTATAAATGAATAGACCTGCTATCCCAGCGAGATTTCTGAAGTGTGCATATGATGGACACTTTACTATCCCATAAAGCCACAGGAGATTTTTAAATGACAATGAAGCGACGCAACTGACAGTGACAACATGGAGACTGCAGTATGTCCGAATTATATTCATAATAGAACATGCTTTTTTAGCGGTCGAGAAGTATCCTTATTCAATACTCATTCAAAATAGAGAAAGTATGCGATTTTGGATGTAGCCAGTGACTTGCCACCACCTACTGGTAGTTTCAGTTTCGTATTTAAAGGATTGTTTCATTTTTAAAAATCATTTCATATTTCAGTATTAAAAAAAAAAAAAAAAAACACATTAATCTCAGTATTATTTATGGATATTTTTTAATGGATTTTGTTGATACGGATTTTATTTGCTTGGTAACAGCCTGCAGTGTCTTATTATTCTAATTGAATTTGAATGATTAAATCCACCACACAGAATATGAAGAATATGGAAAGCTTTGGAACTGGACACAACAGGCATAAACCAGCAAAGATACCAGCACAAAAACACAATAGACAATATATTGTCTAATTATTGTTACTGACAAAATTCCAGAAAATATTGAGATATAATTATTTTGTCAATATCATCTACCCCTGCTTCAGAGCCATACAGAGGCAAAATTTAATGTTTTTTATATTGTGTAAAACATTCATTTAAAGGTGCATTCAGTAGTTATTTCACTAGCATTATCAACACTTCTTTTGAGTACTTTAAGTTTAAATACCACAATGGTGTTATATGCTGCACTGCCATCTGTGGACGTGGATCAGCATATCGGCTCTGAGTAGTTTATTAGTTTATTGGACAAATCACACTGATACTAGTGAGTTTTAGAGATTCTCACATGTCTAGTGACGATTGTCTCAGTTATAAATATATATTGTCTCGGTTATAAAATTCTAAAATGTGGGTCACATCATTTCAGCACTGCAAAATACATTAAAGGGCATATAAGTTTTTTTTTCTTCCTCAAAATGAATAACCTTGTATGAAAACACCATATGAAAAGTTAATGCAGGATTTAAAATTGTTTTGCAAGACATAAGGGCACAAATTTAGTAGAAAACGTGACAGTTTACTTGACCGTGTTGAAAACCCGCTTTTTTTTTAACCAAGAACCAAGTGAGAGTCCGGGCTGGTGCGGTTCCTTCGGTGCGCACAGCTCCTTCATCGGGTGACCCACACCTTACATAATTAAAATACATGATTACGAGTAGGCTACAGTCTTCATCTCATATATAGAAACATTTAAAAGGCTCTTCACAAAAACATTTTATTATTATTATTATTATTATTAATGTGTTAAACGTTTTAAATTAGCACCAAATTAATCTGTTAACATTCACACATTTTTGAACAAGCTTTACTTTTGCATCTTACTTTCAATAGATTGTAGTTATCACATATTTTCATAGTGAATCCAGTGCTTTTTTAATATCATCATATTATTGTTTTTGTTAATATTTTGAATTAGATTTAGTTTTTTGTTATATTTTCTGTTTGCATTTTAAATTTAGTTAAAATTTTAGTTGTGAAAATATGTCTATATATTATTTATTTTAATTAATAATAATATTATTTTTATTTAGTTTTAGTTATTTTAGTACATCAACGTCAACGAAAATGAGAAATGTTGCCATGGCAACTAGCTGAAAATATATTTTTTTAGTTCATCTTTATTTTATTTATTATGATTTTAGTTTTAGTTAATGATGTTAACAGCACATCAACACTTTTATTTCAAAAGTTTTACAAATTGTATTTTTTAAGACACGACCCCTGTAAAGAACGGTGATTGTTGGTCTGAAACGGCAGGTTTGTGGTGCAGCTTTGAGTTTTTGCCTCAGTCATGTGTGTTCAGAGGTTCAACGTGATGGAGCAGGAATGCGAGAGGAATGCAGACACAGTGGTCATCCCAGCATGAAAGAAATGAGGGGGGATGAGAGAGAAAAACAGAGAGGGAGGAAAAATAGTACAACGATAAAGGCCTTTTAAGAGGCACAGACAGTGAGCTTCTGTTGACTGGACATACATGAGAGACAGCCAGATGGGACGAGATCCAAAAGGGAAAATGGACACACACTCTAACGCTCACACTTAGAAAGGAGAGCAGATTTGCCTTTTTATCCAGTTGTACCCATGTCTCAAAGGGAACCAGCTGATATGGTTAACAATACAAGTGAAAGTGAAGTGTAGGATGGCGTATTAAATATGTCACTCACACACAGAGACACACAGACACACACACACACACACACACACACACACACACACACACACACACACACACACACACACACACACACACACACACACACACACACACACACACACACACACACACACACACACTCACACACCACTGCCTGCTGAGGTTGATCAGAGGTCATCTGGCTGCGCACCAGACCCTCATGACTCCCTCCAGACAGAGAGTGAGAGAAAGAGGTTTAGAAAACTTCATTTTTTACACATTTTATATTCCTAATTCAAACATCATATCCCCAAAACATTGGAAAGCAACTAAATAAAAATAAGGCCCTGTTTACACCTGGAATTAAGATGCGTTTGGTCGATCGGATCACAAGTAGACGAGGGAGACACATTCCTGTTAACACCTGGTGTTTAAATCCGTCTCTTTTGTCCACTTTCAACCACTTCTGTCCTGATTTTTTCAAGGGGAGGGTCTATGGGCGGGTAAATGTATGTTTTTTTTTTTGTTTCTTTTTAGATCATTCGATTCAATGGACCAGATAAGCTTGCACAATTTACACATGAATGTGACCGGAGACGACGGAAAAACACACAGAGAACATCAGCTTTAGTTTCGGCTCTGACAGCCGCAAGACCAGCCGAACGCTGTGAGTGTTTTAGAAAATAGGAATGGTGAGAGAACATTGTGCTTGGTACGTTTTTCATTTTCAAACCAAACTTGGGTCTTCAACTGATAAAGTTTAAATCCCGTCTGGCTAGTGCTAGAGTAGACGGACTTTTGTGGCTGTTTAAACGCATTTGATCACATGAGCGTTTACACTGCGAAAGCAATCCGGTCGAATGTGTTTTCCACTACCTCTGGAAGTGGTTGAAAGTGGACAAGATCAAAACGTTTTAGACCCCGTTTACTTCTGTATTTAGCAAATCAAATCAAGTCATCCACTTGTGATCCAATCGACCAAAATGCATCTTAATACCAGGTGTAAACAGGGCCAAAAACTGATAGAAAATAAGTTAAAACATTTTTTAAAAACTAATACCAATTGATAATCATGTACAACACATAAAACCTCATTGCTGCACCATATTTCACAAAAAGCAGGAACATTATTTGAAAGACTGTAATATGCAAATTCTGTTCTCAATCTTGAAAGCTACATGAACATAACTTTAGGATCTGTTGCTGCAAACTCTAGACTTGTTCTTTCTTGTTTTCCATATGGCCAGTTTTTATATCCCTATTATAGTTCAGTAAACACACTCTCCTTCTTAATAAAAATCTATACTTCAGTCCTGAAAATTCTTTTTTAAACCCCTGAAACCAAGTTGTAAGTGATTTTATATGACTATTTAGTCCAATACATTTAAAAAATAATTCTCTAAACTTCTCCCTCCCTACAAAACCTACACTGCCATCCCCATTTCCATCCATCTTTATCCATTAGGATGCCTGCACACCCACTGAGGACAAAAGTCTTATCTGAATCATGTTATAAAAAAAAAAAAAAAAAAAACAGTGGTTCCTCAGGAGGTGCAAAACAATCTCTGACCCCTTTAAAACATTCCTCCATACTTGAAACATTGCCTGATAAAATTTCAGTAATTTCAGACAAATTCATGTCTTCCAGTCTCATTAGAAACATGTGTTTGTCAAGTCCAAGCCCAACTGCCCTCTCTGAGAGATGACACACGCTGTATAAGTCCATGATGGATCTTTAAAGGTGCTGCTTGTAATCTGAAAGCACAAATACAACTCTAGACATCCACCAATCCATGTCCTCCTTCGCAAACTCCTTCGATCTAACCCCGGACTCAATGCAGTCTAGAAGAAATGCTCCCCATGCAGTCAGAAGAAATGGACCTTTTCCCCTGTATTTCACATATAATGTCCTCGGGTGAATCCATGACTCTACACCTGTGCCACAGTATAGAAGCCGACCAGAACCCTCCCTCAATAAGACAACTGTGGTGCATACTCTCCCAATTTTTCATCTGATATTGAGCATTGCCTATAAAAACACCTAAAACTTTTAAACTGTCTCTCCCCCATCTCAAACCACTTGGAAGTTTTGGATATCCTACCTCATCCCACTGGACCATAATAATCACCGTCCTTCGGATGAGACGTTAAACCGAGGTCCTGACTCTCTGTGGTCATTAAAAATCCCAGGATGTCCTTCGGAAAAAGAGTAGGGGTTTAACCCCAGCATCCTGGCCAAAATCTGCTCCTTGTTTCAAAACATTAAAAGGCCACCCATGATCCACCCTATCAAATGCTTTTTATTGGTCTAATGATAAAATAACAAGATTACTATGATTAGGGTGTCTAAAATCAAATAAATCCCATAAAACAAAAAGATGATCTATAAATGACCTATCTAGGACACAATACGTTTGATTTTTCCCAATTTTTAAAAATGTAAAAAAATGCTTGAGTCTATTTGCCAAACACTTTGACAGTATCCAGACTTAATAAGGACACTTGTCTCCAGTTTTTCAATAAACCTAAATCCCCCTTTTTTGGGAACAATGAGAGGACTGTACATCGACAACTTAAAGAAAGCGACTTTTCTTTAAAACATCTTAAAATAAAAATACTTTATATAAATCCATTCCAAGTACATTCCAAAATCATTGATAAAACTCAACAGGCAATTCATCTATTCCTAGAGACCGACCTGAGGACAACTGCATTGCCTCTGAGTTCCTTAAAAGTAATTTCATTATCCAGCACTTTTTGGTTTATCCGCTTGCTTTGGCATATCATAGAGTTATTTCTCAGTACTTGGTGTAAAAAAAAAACACTGCCATTTTTCTTATTTCCACTGGATCAGAGGTTATAGTTCCATTTGAACGCCGAAGATGATACATCTGTTTCTGTTTCACTTTTTTTTCCCCTAAATTAAAAAAAAAAAAAAAATTAACTAGGAGCATCCATATCTTTAATGGAGCAAAATGTTGTTCCCTCTTATAAGTGCTCCTTTTGTCTGCTCCTGTAAGAAAGAACCAAGTTCCATTCTCTTTTGCTTTCTGCAGTCTTTCTGCACAGTTCCACGATTATCCATTAGTTCTCTTTCTAACTGCACAACATCTCTTTCCAGTCTTTGTACTGTTACTTTAATTTGTGATGAAGTATACATGGTATAATTCTGACTAAAATAATCTTAATACCCACATACCACCACTGGTTAAGACTCTCTCTTTCTCTCTCTCTCTCTCTCTCAACAAAAAAAAAGAAAAAAAAAGAAAAAAGTTTTGATTTTCCATTAATTCCAAAACAGTGTAAATCTTTCACAGAACAAAACAGCTTATAACAGTTTAACATTAAAATGCCAATAATTCTGTATGTACGTCTCAACAATTATTTCATGTTTAGTTCTAAACCAACCATGTGATGATCTGAAAAAGCATTAGGTGAATGAAAGACATTCATAACTCTGTTGTCCCATATTTTTCCTAGATATAACCGATCCAGTATAGCCCCACAGACCATAATGTCAGTCACTTTAACCCATGTGCACTGCCTTTCCCGTTTATTCCTTACTAGCCAATTACAATTACAAACATTAGCCAATTACAAACAGTTGGACAACTACAATAAGGCAAGGATACAAATAAAGAAACTTTTATTTTTTCAGCTACAGTAGGTTTATTTAACATGTAATAAGAAACACTACAGAAATTGAATAATCAAGTGAATAACTAAAACACTGAATAGTTTTCACTGTATAAATGAAATATGAATTTATTCTTATTAAGATCCAAAAGTGATTCAGTCAAGAGCAGTGAGTGATTTTCTCTGTCTTTTGTTGTTCGATTAACATTAATGCAGTTGTTTATTATCCTGCTGTCCCTTTAAGACCGAATGCACAGATCCAGTTTACTGACACACATCCGGTTTTTACCTGACTGTTTACATTCATTTAAGACATAACTGACTATGTTTACGTGAAAACTCCACACGATGGGCATTTTGACGTTATTGTGTGTCTGACTATTCAAACGCAAATAAGACTCGAAAGAGAACTGAATTCACAATCACATGCTGTTTGAGAGACGGTTTTCTGTGCACACACTTCAAGTGTGTGTCAGTCAGCGTGAGCACCAACCAGCATGAGCTCCTTTTCACAGCTTATTGCACTCAACATCAAGCATCGACCACTCTTTACTTTCTCATCCATGCATGTTTCTTTATTATGTGGCACATTGCTGCCACATACATATTATTTTTTCCACTCAATTATGTCGTAATAACGAGATGTTATGTCCTTTTAACAACATCTTTTCTAGTAATAACGAGATGTTATGTAAGGGATAATGTACATCCAGCCGGTGGTTCCGCTTCGCGTCGGGGTCCTCATCATCCTGTCGGGGGTTATTTTGAGAGAACCACCGGCTGGATGTACATTATCCCGCTTATTACACGGTTACTTGCCAGTGTAAATAATTAGACACAAAATATTGATCTGAGTTAAAATATTTTATTAGGTCTTTAAACACAAAGCTTCTGCGGTGAGAGCAGTTGCTAGGCAAGTTCAAACTAAACGGACATTTAAGAGATACGGTATACAGTCATTCATATCACTTATTACACAGCATTTCACCACATAAATAATTATGGGGATAAGATATGATTTCAGATTAAACTGTTTTAAAATCATACCTGTTTGTATCTCATAATCCAACAGTGTACAAAACAATAGTCACAAAATGGCAGCTGCTGCATTTGTATGAAACAAGAGAGAGCGAGTCCACGATACTGGATGGCATAATTAAATAACTGTTCACAAAATATTGATTCGACTGAGTTTTAATATTTTATTAGCTCATCAAACAAAACTTCCACAAAGAAAAACTGTTCCTAGCAAGTGTATGGCACTGCTGACTTCAGTAACCTGGATGAGCCTGCGTTATCTGTTTTGAGGGGTTGTTATCTGGGAACAACATACCGCTGACGCACCCACCGTTAGCCTATAGCTTAGCACAAAGACTGGAGGTAAATGGCTCCAGCTAGCATACTGCTCCCAATAAGTGACAAAATAACGCCAACATTTTCCTATTTACGTGTTGTGATTTGTATAGTCACAGCATGTACAAATAACAAGGTCACATGAGACACAGCCATCTTCTAACCGTATACATACTGGGAACTATATCCTCAGAAGGTGAAGCACTGCTACTTGAGTGATTTTACGCCTCCATGTCATGCAGTAAGCGAGCTCCACACTCCGCACAAACACTTGGATATGTGCCTAATAATAGCGGACATTTATCTAGGTTAACATTAGAGCGAGCGGCCATGCCAGGCGGATAAGTCCTCTTCATGTTTAACATATACGGCCAGTTTGAAAATGGTGGCTGAAACAAATACAACAATTAGCCTATTACAGATAAATGCCCAACACTGGTGTTTTGCTTTAAATAAATTCATTTAGGCTTTAAAATAAATATTGTTTGTGGGATAATTAATGCCACAATAATTTATGTTTATTTTATAGGCTACTTATATATTTCATTTTTGTTTTGCATTGAATACCATTGGCATTTAAAGGATTTGTTGTGCGCCGCAATGCCATCCTCCCATAGAAAGCCACATTAAGAGTTTTCTTTATAATAACGGGTTTATATGGGAGGAAAACGCTTAACGTGTATTAAATGCGTTGCGTTCATATTATGGGCTCGTCTGCTTTTCTGTACATAGTATGATTTATTAATAAAGTGTGTACAGAATTTGATCTTTATCACTGTCTTAGTAGCCTATAAGTCACATTATGCGTTTTCTTTATAATAAGGGTTTTCTATGGGAGGAAAACGCTTAAGGTGTAGGCTAATTAAACGCTTTGCGTTCGTATTCTGGGCTCATCTGCTGTATGCTACATGCTTTATTAATAAGGTGTGTACAGAATTTGATCTTTTAACATGAATGTCCATTGGGGGCTGGTAGAAGAACGTAGAAGTAGGCTATGATAAAGGCATGATAGGCTATGTAATTTTATGTGGATAAAGGCATATTTTGTACATGACTACACATGTCCTTATAAGGTCTAGAAAAGATGCCGTTAAAACGACATAACATCTCGTTATTAGGACATAATTGAGTGGGAAAAATAATATGTATGTTGCAGCAATGCGCCACAGTACTTTATCTCTCTTACCTGTATATAACTTTAAGTAGTCCTGTGCTACGCAGATATATTTACATACCTCGAAATAAACAATATAGTAAAATCTCTAACGATAGACAGTTTATACCATGGTCACGATATATACCATCATACTTATTCTTCATAAATTGTATGTTAATAAAATCATTCCTTTCTCAATGTATGCTTTTTGAAAATAAAATGGCAACCCCTGCACTATTATTTGACCCACAATTTAAAACAAGCTTTCCACCCCACCACATACACCATTCTATTTCCTTATCATTATCCATGTGCGTTTCCTGTAAGAAGGCAAAATGAATGTTTTATTTTTAAAAATTCTGAAACTACCGCTAATTTCTTCCTGTCTTTACCCCATTTATATTTAAGGAGCCGACCCTCAGACACTCCATAAAAGATGAAAAGATAAAGGGATAGAAACGGAGAAAAAGAAAGCATAGTAAGAGAGACACCCTGTGTGCAACTTAATCATGTCCTTTATGTGAAGCACGAGCTTTACCCTGTCCTTATTTCATTAAGAGTTTCTTTAAATGAAATCTCTTCTCTTTACTCAGCGCATCATAGAATAATGTTCTCTGTAGCAACACAACCAAAGCAATACATTTATCCACATCTGAAACTTTTTGACTTTCGAAAAAACAATTCAAATATTGTTTTACTTGAGTCCTTAAAGGGTTCCTATTATGCTTTTTCACTTTTTTAACTTTAGTTAGTGTGTAATGTTGCTGTTTGAGCATAAAAAAATATCAAGTTTAGAAAGCTCAAAGTCAACTCCAAAGGAACTGCAGCATTTTAAGCTTTCAGACGCAAATTTTTGAAATATCAGAAATTTGGTTGCTTGGACTTTCAATGGAGAGAAAGAAATCTGTCAGGTTTCATTAAAAATATCTTCGATTGTGTTTTAAAGATGAATAAAAGTCTAATTGGAATTACATGAGGATGCTTTAACATAAAATGTTCTTGTTTCTCTGTTTGTTTGTTCTGTAATCTCACATGTCTTCAGAATAAGAGCTCAACAATGTCTCAAACTATGCTCTGATTTCATTCCAAAGTGTGCAATTGGAAGAGGAATGTTCATTATAATCTCAAACATTCCTCATTACAATCATCCGAGAGCAAGTTATCTGAACTACACAATCCACTTTATTTATTTATTTTAGCTCTATATAATGTACTGTATTGTAATTTGTTGCTATTGTTGCAATTGTCTCAGTTGTTGCTATTTTGATCTCTCCAAATGAATTTTGGGAGAGATATCTGTGACAAAGTTTATCCTTAAATTAAACATATCTGAGCCATGGAGCCTGGAGAACATTTACATTTATGCATTTGGCAGATGCTTTTATCCAAAGCAGTCTACGGAGCTTTCCAAGTATTTATCAGTATGTGTGTTCCCTGGAAACCAAACCCATGGCAGTACTAGTGACCTCTAAGCAATAAAATGTTCCTCTGGGAGAGCGGAAAAGATGAATGCATGCTGAGTGATTTGAAAAAGAAAAAAATAAGCAGCATTTGAAACTGCTTATGTCATATTCAATGCTATGCTTAATCATCTGAATAGTTTGGCTAGTTTCCAAACTCTCTTAATGCTGTATCAAATGTATCCATTACAAATTTCTCAAAGGCCTGTAAATTATAGTTGAACAGTAGCAGATTTCATTAAGTTAAATGAAAGTGATATGCCTAAATTTGAATTACCCATAAAAATGGGAATAGTTCTGAAAGGACCTTTATATCGGCACAAAACAAAAGGAAACAGCAACCGACAGAACAGAAAGCAAGACAACACTGTCATTAGGAGGAATCCAATGAAGTCATGGGGAAACCATCTTTGAGATTACAAAGAAAATCTTGTTTGTGGAAAACCAGCATGTGTATGTACTGAGCAATGCTTGAACACAGTGTGTTCTTAGTGTGTTCCCTTTTGTTTGTTAGGTTTGCGTATCATTCATTCAGTGGCATCTGGCTTCCTGTCAGATACGAGAGGGCTCAGACTCTGATGTGGGTGAGTTCGTTTACACAAGGAGCAATCAGGGCACTGTGAGGGTACAGCGGGCACAGCATCACACTCACCACCAGTGGATGTGCCACCCAGGCTGAGGTTATCTAAGGCCTGCTAAAGACTGTGCGATTTTGGCAATCCTATAAGATCATTACAAATCACACTGTATGACATGGATCTATTAAACTTGGTTATGACATGTACACTGTACGATGATGACAGCTATTGAATCATAGGCTACTAGCAAATTAGAAGAATAAAACACCATCAGCATGCGCTAGTGGTAAACAAACAGAGCAAGTTCGCACTTCGCACTTCGGCAATTGTGGTTATTATGTGCGCTGAAAAAAGAGGAGGAAGCGAAAGAGGAGAATATGGATGCGGTCATGGTTAGGGAAAAGGGATCAACTTGACATGTCAATTGTTCAAATGGAGCTTGAAGTAAGTAGTTTTAAGTTTTAGCACCATCAATATACAATTTCATGTCACATTTTTATTGGCTAGTCATAGACGTAGGTCGTAGCAGCAAACACACATGAGATGATCATGCTAAGTTTTATTAAAATATAGAAAATTATCGCAGACTATCTTTGGTCTCAAGACCGTGACAACGGGCGTCTTACACCACTGTATATATGACCACATAAATCACCACTATTGGTCATCTTTCGTCTGGTACAGCCCAAAGAAAGGTTAGTCCACCCTTAAAGATGAGTCAATGCTGTTGACTTCCCAGTGGCTAAAGCCAAAAGTTTTAAGAGTTCAAGGAGTGGTCAGATTTAACGTTGCTCTGTGAATTTTCCAAGTGTTTCCGAAAGAGTCCCGCAGGACTACAAACCACACCCCTACAATTATGCCCCTTCTACTTCATTCCCCTTGCTTTTTTTAAGCTTCACTGTCACCACCTAGTGATAAGGCATACAGATTCACAATTTAACACGTGCATATTGTTAAATTAAGCTCAAAACGTATGTTCGGGAGGAGCCTAAACATCATCATTACCAGCGTACTATTTAAGCAGCAGACACCACGTCATCTCATTGACAAAATCTTTTAGTCGAGCCTCCTCCAAGGACAGCAAACCAAGTTAGTTTACTATTAACCTTTAAGGCTGAATGGGCAAGTGAACTAGTGAAATAAAGTAAAGGTTATGCATATTTGGCATGCTGTCTGAGGGGAGGGCTCCAAGCTTGGATTTTGGCCCGAACCCAGAGTGCTCCCCCCATCCCAGTTTGGGATAGGAATAGTTAGAAGTGAGGAGATGAGGTGGTGGAGGGATGCTGGAAAACTGTCATGGAACAGAGGCAGGTCTGCTGTATATTTACCTCTTATGGTTAATTGAGTTAATTAACTGAATGTACTCCTCTCATGTTAATTAGGTTAATTCTCTGAACGCACTCCTCCCGAACTTTGTTAATAAAGCATCATTTGCATAGATCACCAGACGCCATAAGTCATCCTGTTTGTATTTCCTCAGTTTTTAAAGTATTTTAATTATGAAACTCTACAGCAAATGAACTCTACAGCAAACGCTTTAGATTACAGCCCGGAAAGTACTGCGTAATTAAAATGAAAGTACAGTATAACTTTCTGTAATTACAGTGTACCTATAAAGTACTTACGTGTAAGTATAGGGGAACAATATGTAAAGTCTTAGGAATAAAGGTGTAACAACCAGGAAAATACTGTGTAATTAAAACGAAATTACAGTGTAACTTTCGGTAATTACAGTGTACCTATAAAGTATGTACGTGTAAGTATAGGGGAATAATATGTTAAGTTTTGTGAATAAAGGGGTAACAACCAGGAAAATAACAAATTATTTAGACTAAGTATTTTAGAATCTTACTTTTGGGAGCAATTTAGCGAGTACATACACTGCACCTTTTTGTAATAATAGTGTATAAAAATACATAAAGGCTTTTTTAAAATTACGGGGTACATATCAGTGCATTTATAAAGTAGGCTAATTTGTTATTATTGCAAAGGTGCACTGATTAAGTTTCAAGGCAAGTAAAACTATTGCAACTTTTTTTTTTTTTTTTAAATGCTGGGAAAATATACTCTTGTTCCATGTAGTTACAGGGTAAGTGACATTGCGGGCTGTAAATTAAAGTGGTGCTTCTTACCCTCTTGTTTCATGTAGTTACAGGGTAAGTACAATAAAAACACATGTACACACACAATCTGACATCACTTGGAAAACCTTTATTTGAAAAACAACTTATTTCAAGACAGATTTACAACATATTACACTTCTTATTCTTTATTTTTTTTTTTTAAATCAACTTTTCATTTCAAATACTAAAGTCCTGACAGAAAGTAGCATGCTTTGTCCTTTTTTGTCCCTCTTGGTCCTCCTCTTCTTTCTATCGTTCCACTGATTAGCCTAATCTTAAGAAGGAGTCTTTTTCTATGATGTATTATGTATTAAAAGAAAATACAGTACACCCAGAAATGTTCTCATAATTTACCAACTATCACCAGCGAGTGCATGAGAGTCGGCTTCATAGGGTCGGCTTGAATCATAGACAGTAAAAGAAATGGACACAGCGACCCCATTGGAACTCAATTGAGACAAGTGAAGCCCATTTTCAGCGATTTCTTAGCACTTCCTTTCCTGACGCGCAGACTCAAACCGAGCAAAGCGTTACACGGACCACGTGAGCAACCCGTCTGTCTTCTAGTAGCTGTGCCAAGAGAAATCTGAATCATTCCCTTCCGAATCTTGCAGAGACGGAGAGTGTGAGTAGGAGCTGTCCATAAGCTTGGAGCAGGAGAAACTTTTGCTAGGTATTCTGATTAATTATATTGTCATTTTGCATCCACGTCCCCCTGATTGCCCGCGAGCTTCTCCTCCTGTCCATACGGTAATCTCTCTAGTGTGCGACAGAGAGTCGCGTGGTTATGACGCAATCGTTAGCCTACTTTTACAAAAACTGCTTCTACGGGTCCATAACATAAGCTACAAGGTAATGGAGCATTTTATACATTGTCGTGTATCTTTAGAAATAAATAATGGACAAATGGAGTCTTTAAACGCCTCAGATGTAAAGTTATTCGCTGTCAAAGTGACGCCAAAATGAATGGGAGTCAATGGGATGCTAACGCAAGTGAAGTTCTGCTACAAGATGTCGGCAACCGGCCGACTTCAACTTCCGGTCGACTTCCTTCCCGCCTGGCTTGAATGGCCGGCTTGAATTTAAGCGTTCATTGCATTCTCGCGGGAGTATGATGTGAAACTCGCGCGAGAACTGGTGTCTGTTCTTCTGCATGGTTTGTTTTTCATTATTATTATCTGTTATTGTTTGTATTTTGTTGTGAGCAATAATGCAAACATTAAAAAAATAAATAATTTGACATTCGGTTTTTCGGTGCGCTTACGTCACGCTTTAAATTGTCAAGCGTAAACTTACTCAACCCTCTCATGAACACGCAGGTGACAGTTGGTCGGAAGCGATAGTCTACAGTTTAAAAATTTAAAATATTTGGTATTTTTCTTACAAACGCTTATTGTTTCACTTCAGAAGACATTGATTCATCCATTGGGGTCGTATGGATTACTCTAGTTATTGTTGTATGTGCTGTTGTCAACTTTTAGGAACACATGAGCTTGCATTATATGCATTTACAGAGATTATTTATTTTTCTAAAAACTTTTGTTTGTGTTAATCTGAAGAAGGAAATTCGTATACATCTCGGATGACATGAGGGTAAAAGATGAGTAAATGGTGAGGACATTTCTGTACTGTATTTTCTTTTAACACATAATACAGAATAGCAAGAGATGTCATGGGATTCCTTCTTAAGATTCATCAGTGGAAAGAAAGAAAAAGAAGAAGAGGAACAAGAGGAGGAGGAAACCAAGCAAGAGAAACAAAGTGCTGTAAATTCGTTTTGAAATAAGTTGTTTTTCAAATAAAATTTTCCGAGTGATATCAGATTGTGTGTGTGTACATGTGTTTTTATTGTACTTACCCTGTAACTACATGAAACAAGAGGGTAAGAAACACCACTTTAATTTACAGCCCGCAATGTCATACCCTGTAACTACATGGAATACTTCTACAGTCTAAATAATTTGCCTAAATAATTTGTTATTTTCCTGGTTGTTACCCCTTTATTCCCAAAACTTTACATATTATTCCCCTATACTTACACGTATGTACTTTATAGGTACACTGTAATTACCGAAAGTTACACTGTAATTTCGTTTTAATTACGCAGTATTATCCTGGTTGTTACACCTTTATTCCCAAGACTTTACATATTATTCCCCTATACTTACACGTAAGTACTTTATAGGTACACTGTAATTACCGAAAGTTACACTGTACTTTCATTTTAATTACGCAGTACTTTCCGGGCTGTAATCTAAAGCGTTACCGAAAATTTTATTGAAGGGTAGGTTTGTGGTGAGGTTTAAGGTTGGGGGTTGGTTTTAGCTATAATTACCATAGGTCTAGATTTGATATAATTTATTTTAAGTTTTACTAATAGTTGTTATTTCATACTTCATAAGATTCGAAAGCAATATAAGTTAGCCTTACATACATTTCATACATAAGACATAAAATAAATGTACTTGATTATATTTCACTCAATGACATCCACGCTTGTTTTTTTGTTTTTTTGCGGGATGCATAACTTGTAGTAGTTTCTCAGTTCTGTGTTCTGTGCTTTAAGTTGATGTTAGATGTGTAATGTGCTATCGCTCTCTGTGTTTATTCAAATCTTGTTTCATCGTCATTCTGTGACACTCATCTCTCTTTATTGGATTTTCTACACGATTACCCATAACAGAACGTGGAACCCTGAAAATGGTTAAAAGGAAAAGAAATATGGATATACCTGCAGTCTGCCCGCTTCTCCTCGGGTAGGGAGATAGTTCCCTCAAGGATCACACGAGGGACTTCTTAGATCTGGTGTGTCTCCCTCACTAACTATCCCGACCACTCGCTCTGCGTATTCAAAGGCACTCCAGGCCATGGAAGGTCCTCGAGAGAGCTTTGCTGTGTATGTGGAGTGGGTGCTGGTGCAATGTGGATTTCTGTACACAGTTTGCATTGCGAATGAGGACAACATCAGCACCACTCCAAACCCAAGCCTTCTGACCCATCGGCTCCACCTTTGCTCAGCGCTTCCTCGGCTCCACCATGGGCTGTCATCTCTCAGGCTCTGCCGGCTCCCTTGTCGCTCTGGCTCCACTTCAGACTTCCAGATCTCTGGCTCCGCCTTGACCCTCCACCCTTCTGGCTTCGCCGGGCTCCTCCTTCCCTCTGGTTTCGCCACTGTACTCTGTGGCACGACTCTGCCCCGATCTGTCAAGACTCTGCACTACCTCAGTCACGCACACATGCGTCTCCACCTTGGCCCTCCAGGCCTTCTGTGTCACCCTGGGTCTACGTCTCCTCAGCTCTGCCTGGGTCTCATCTTAGCTCCTCCCTCCATCGGTTTCTCCCTGGCTCTTCTCTCCATCGTCTCCGCCTTGGTGTTCCCTTCTGCCAGCCCCTCCAAGGTCAAGTTTGTCTCTGGATCCTTGTCCACCTCCAGAACCCACTCCCTCCCTCTTCTATTGGAATTTTGCAGCGCGAGGATGCGCTTTCCATGGGAGGTTATGTCACGGTCATGAATAGTTTCATTATTATGTTTTGTTTAGTTTAAAAGTTTCATTGTCATGTTCTGTTTAGTTTCTAGGTCAAGGTTTTCATTGTCTCCATTTTTTCCTGAGTTCTCTGATTCCCTGTCTCAGTGTATTCTCAGTTAACTCAGTTCTGTGTTCCATGTTAAAGTCGATGTTAGATGTGTAGTGTGCTATTGCTCTCTTTTTATTAAAATCTCTTCATTTCATCATCATTCTGCGTCATGCATCTCTCTTTATTGGATTTACTACACACGACCTGTGACACCCACATGCACACCATGGCTCAATGCATCATAGTATGTGTGAAAATCACTAGGCCACGACTTCAACAAAACCCATTTTAAATGTCTGGTTTAGGATGTGAAATAAATGCAGCTTAAGTAAAAAATCTATATAATACAAAATGCATGCACATCCGCACACACAGTGCAATCCTGTCCAAACTCCTGTCCTCTCTTTTCATAAAAAAAATCAGCCAGCTCATCATTTCTCATGTTCACTACAGAATTTAAGCATTTCCATATCCAAGATAAGCTTCTCCAAATATAAATACATCATGTAGATGTTTTAATCTATTCAAGACGTGAAATCCCATAGAGAATGTTGTTAAGAGCTGTAGGAGACCAAAGGCTGTTTTCCATTTGTTTTCAACACAGTAATGCCCTGACCTGAAATACGTGTGTGTGTGTGTGTGTGTGTGTGTGTGTGTGTGTGTGTGTGTGTGTGTGTGTGTGTGTCTCCGTAGGTCTAATTGACCCCTCTCAGACCTGTGTTTATCTACCTTTACTATCTGCCCTTAAGAGTGTGAGAGCACAGACCTACAACAAGGTCACTTCCTTTCCAAGCAGCCACTGCTGGGACTGTTTCAGACAGTGTTTGTGTGAAATATGTGTGACCGCCTCCACCCCTTTAGTTGACGTTATGTTTATATATTCAATAATGATAATATAATAATAATTTATTATTGTACAAACTTCTTCATATAGATGCAACACTAATCCTGTGCGATATATTTCATGACCTAAAAATAAAATAAAATAAAAATAGCATCTTAAAGCTGCAGTTGGTGGTCAGTCTGTGTAAATGTATGTTTTTTTCACCAACTTTTTCTTCCACTTTTGATGTCATTTATAGTGAGAAATTAGTATTTTAGTAATTATATATCCACAGTCATCACCAAAGCTCTATGTAGATCATTAAACCATTATGCTTTTTTAGAAGTCTTTCCGAAATCAGTTTCTTGAGGTACAGTACCTTTCTGCGCAAGCGCTGCCTGCAAAGTCATTGCCTGATAGGCCAGTGAAGCAACATGTCAACAGCCTAAGCTTTCAGACACAGCCATAGGCCTACACTATATCAGTGAAATAAATCCAATTAAAATTAGACAGTGTGCTTGTGTGCTCTGAGTGTTTTCATGCTTTTTAAAGAGTAGTTAGCTTAGCTGCATGCTAATGACAAACTCATGGCAGAATAAACTGTTGAGCCTCTTGTGCACTTCAACAACAGTTGCTTCTTATGTTGAGTTAAGATGCTGCCTTGTGTTGTGCTTACATTTACTGTTGTTCTACAAATTGTAATGTTGAAATACAAGTCATTTCAATACCACCCAACTATTGTTTTGACCAACAGAAAGCTGCTTGATTTGAAAGTGACTTCTGTGTGAGCTTCACAAATTCATTGCTACATTACTGATAATAGATAGAATAGACATTTTTTACAGTCACATGACAATGTGACTTTACCTTTAGGCCTGTGTGTGTAGACAGAAGACAACAAGACAGCTCTCCAGATATTAAAAAGAGCGCTAGTTTCACTTTATTTCACTTTCTACACCTTCTGTTTTTCTTTTTCGTTATGTTATATTTCTCCAGGCTTTTGGCTGGGGAGCAGCCAGTATTAAATCATCACACTGGCTGAAGTTGCAGACGTAAGCCGCAGTCCCTCAAGCATTCACTGCCATCCTAATACACACACACGCTCATCCATCAGTACGGCAATTCAGCTGCAGGTGTTCTGTCCACACAGTCCCACACATCTTTTGTGTCATAGACTTGGCTGCGGCCTCAGGAACCTCTCAGATGTCAAGCAGACCAATGTATTGTACATACAGAAAAAAAACACTCCTCACATATTGTACCTGTGCTGGCTTGCTAATATTTACACAGATGTGGTACAACAAATAAGCCTGGTGGCAGCATAGTTTGTGTTCACTAAATAACCCTTCTAACTGGTAGTTTCATAAAAGTGATTTTTTTTTTATATGAGCATTTTCAAAAAGAATTAAGTTTATGAATGATGTACATTTTTACCACATTTGTGTACCAAAATGTACCACATCTGTGGAAAAAAAAAGTTTGAACATTTTAACTTTTCCTAGTGGTTAGCAATTGAACAGCTACCCTAGATAGGATTTCTCTTTCTCATGACATGCAAGCAAGCTTTCCCCTCTATGGAATTTGAAAGGGTTTGAAGGGTCTGTGTTTGTATAAGCCGAAGGGACACAAGTGGCCTGAAAGCCGGCGCATTTCACCGTTTGATCATCTTGTTCCGCGTCCTTTCACATGCTGGAACCAGTGCAGACTGATCTTTATTTTGGTTCACTGCATGCAGCCATTTAAAAAAAAAAAAAAAGGAACTGGTTAGAACAGTCAAAAATCTGCAAACAATTAAAAAATTAATTGAAAAAAAAATGACACTATTTTGTTTTATGGCCTGTAGTCAAACAGAGTGTCTGCTTTAAGGTTTCCAGTCACCTCAAATTCAAGTGATTCTTCATTCAATCTAAACAGAATTAAAGGCAGCTACTTCTAGATAATAGCTTTTGGCTTATTACTCTTTTGTTTATACTGTTCATCAGAATGTTTTCTTTTAGATCCATGTATTTATTTATTTGTGAAAAAGTCAATTTACCTTTGTGAAAATAAAACACACTGTAGCATTTCAGAAATGACATGCATTGTTTTCAGACATTTAATTGCATGTTATCTGTAATGAAAAATGTATTTTAGTTTAAATTTATATTAAATGCAATTTAATAAGTAGGACTTAAGTACATATTTCTGTCATTTCATAATTATTTCTGTTGTCTATGAAATCCGGTTAAAGTTAATGTGCTTACAATTGTTTATGGCAAACTAAAATATACTTTAATACTATTTCTATTGAAACGTGAATGTCATGTATTTAAATATATTTGTAATTACACATTTGTAGTTGTAATTTAGTAAATTTAAAAAAAATATAAGCTTTAAATGTTATTTTGAAAAACACACTACAGCTAAAATTACAATCAAGTATTTTAATATGTACTTTAGTATATTACTCAAGTAAATTGTCAAAGCGTGACAAGAGATTATTAAAACTATGATTTAAATTGTACAGTAATTGTCTCTACGATCAACTTAGCTCACGATGCTTTTGAGAAATGCATCCCTGGGCAGTGGATCTATAGTTGCCAGCATGCTTTGCAAGGGACTGCATTAGGAGAGTAAATTTAGGGATTAACCCTCTGGTGCACTTTGAGAATTTTTTACGAGATTTTTTTGGCTCGAGGTCACGGTGCAAAGGAACCTAGGTTGAAATTATTCCGAACCATCCCTTTAATGTTCAGTTGGACATTTAAAGGAGTTTCTGTTTTTGAATATTGTGGTTATCATTGTGCTGAAGAGTAGTGCTGTCAATTGTGATTTTCACTTTGATGCAACTTAATGTGTTTAATAACCCCAAATCACAATTTCTCTTTGAAGCAAAATTCGCTGATCAGCAAGGAGCAGGTGCACGTGTCGAATGTGTCCATCCTGAGCTTTGTTAGAAATTGTAGGTTGGGTCAATGTTACTCAATTAAGTTAAAACATCATTCCCTTGCCTGTGTCAGCCTTCATTTACATCAATAAGCTTAGCAAGATGTCAGTTTAGACAAGTAATCTTTTATACACATTCATTACTGTAGGCATAAACTGTGACTAGCATTTCTGTTTGTTTACAGTGTAGTCAATTATCACCTGCCACCAATGGTTTACTTAAAGAGCAAAGTGCATTTGTGGTATTGAGAAACCGATAGTGTCCCATTTTGCCCTTTGCAGAAATTGGCAACCTTAGCTTCAACAATGTGCATCAGAATAATTTTGTGACCATTTCAAACATAAGTTGCAAACAAGAAACAGGTCTTTGATGCTAATGCTAACCATGAACTAGTCAATAGACCTCCAACATTTGTAAACACTATTTGATGTTTTGAGCAAAGAGAAACAAAGGGTTATTCCGATGTTTTTGAGACCTCTGTGCTTTGTAATTCCTGGTCTTTGTCAGTCAAGGTGACGCATTCCCCCCTCTCACGAAGCATACAGACAAGTTTAAAGGCCTGCCATAACACAATTCATGTATCTAGAGTCCCACGGCCCACTAAATGTTAAACAAACCGAGGAATGTGTACACTTGATGGACAAACTGAAGCGAATTTGATGGATGAATGAAAAAGCATGAGGAAAAAAGCAAGCAAAGCTACTATTTTCAGTGGCATATCATCACAACGGTCCTCACATGCTTTATTGCTAATGACATGAAAATGCTGATACAATCGGGCATCTGCGGCTTACAGTGTCTAAGTGAAATTAAATCATGAGTCACTTAGATATAAATCAAATCCAGTTTTGAAAGGGAGGCTTTCATCAGTGACAATCGCCCAGGCAGAAACACATGGCTGTAGAATGCAGACGGCATTGACAGCTGAACATCTCACTGCCTGTTTTTATAAAGCTGATGTAACCCATCATGTTGTTTTTGCTCAACAATAGCGGCCCCCCAAGTGGCGAGGGCCGTTCAACCAGCCCAGGCCTTTCAGGGATGCAGGTCCCATAGCGGGCGTGAAATTCCCCATTACTGCGCCTCTTTCTCTGGCCGTAGTCAAGCCTGTCTGCTGCATGACTTCCAGTTCGCTCCTGCAGACAAGAGTCAACATTGTACTCTGTGTGGGACTGTCTTTATGGAGTCTCTCAACTCAGACTCACACACAGAGACAGAGATTAAGATGGCCCGCATGCAGAGCAAAGGCTGAAGGGAAATCAACATCACATGATTATCTGACACCAGGGCTGTAGGAACTATCCTACTTGATTCACTGAAAGGAAAAGCTTGATAAATAAGCACTAGGATTGACGTTTACTGCTGATCCGACTTTTTGGTTTCTGCTAGTTTTTTTGTTGTTGTTTTACAGGCTGGTTTCCATCATTTTTTTTATTTTTTCTCGAATTCTTAAAATCGAACTCCTAAAATTAGTGTTGTCAAATTAACTGAATAGAATCAATTACACATTTAATCACATTTAATGACTATTATTTGAGCCTACCACATAAATGCAACATGTTTTTGTGAGTCTACAGTCCCAGGCAGCGAGCGTTGAGCAACCAGCACAAGACAAAGGCAAGGCAATGCAAATTTATTTGTACAGCGCATTTCATACTCAACAGCAATACAATGCTCTTCACACAAAAATGTTAAAAAAAAAAAAGATAAAAATAGTAGATAACAATATGAAACTACATACAATATATAAGACACCAAAAAAATAAAAATAAAAACATTTATTTATACACACATTAACTATAAAAAGCATCTGAAAAAAGTTCGGTCTTTAATCTGGTTTTAAAAATTGTGATAGTTGGAGCATTTTTAATGTTTTCTGGGAGCTTGTTCCAGAGATGAACGCCAAAATAGTTAAAAGAAGATTCCCCTTGTTTTGTTTTGACAATAGGTTTTACTAGAAGCTGTTTATGTTGTGATCTAAGGGGTCTTGGTTGAGTATACGGTTGAAACATATCACAAAGATATTTTGGTCCCAACCCCTTTATTGACTTAAAAACTAATAAGAGTGCCTTAAAATTAATCCTGTATCTAATTGGTAGCCAGTGTAAGGACTTTAAGATTGGAGTAATATGATCTATTCTTTTGGTTTTAGTAAGGATTCTGGCTGCACTGTTCTGTACCATTTGCAGCGGTTTTAAATTCTTTTTAGGGAGTCCTGTTAAAAGCACATTACAATAATCAATCCTACTCGAAATAAAAGCGTGTATGATCTTTTCAAGGTCCTCCTTAGACATGAATCTTTTTAGCTTATTAATATTTTTAAGATGAAAGTACGCTGATTTTGTGATCGTTTTTATGTGATTATTAAAATTTAGATTATTATCTATTTGGACACCTAGGCTTCTTACCACATCCTTTGGTACTAAACCCTTTGTTTCTAGTATGGTAGAGATTTTACATCTTTCCTCATTTCTTCCAAAAACTATAACCTCAGTTTTATTTTTATTAAGTTGGAGAAAGTTTTGTGACATCCAAGTATCAATTTCTTCAATGCACTGACAGAGAGTTTCAATCGGGGTGTAATCATTAGGCATTAGAGGTAGATAAATTTGCGTATCATCAGCATAACTATGGTAAGAGATTGAATGTTTCTTTATGATTTTACCAAGTGGTAGCATATAAAGATTGAACAGCAGTGGACCCAGGATTGAGCCCTGGGGAACTCCACAGGTCAGAGATGTTAGTGATGAGGAACAATTTCCAATTTTAACAATAAAACTCCTGTCGCAAAGATACGATTTTAGCCAGCTAATTACAACACCGGTGAAACCAACCCAATGTTCCAGTCGATGAAGCAATATGTGATGGTCAACAGTATCGAAAGCCGCACTGAGATCCAATAACACCAAGATAGAAGCCTTGCCTGCGTCTGTATTTAATCGGATGTCACTTGTGACTTTAGCAAGAGCTGTTTCTGTACTATGATAAGCCCGGAAACCTGACTGAAAATCATCTAGGCAGTTGTTCATTTTTAAAAAAGATGTAAGTTGATTAAAAACAATTTTTTCAATAATTTTGCCAATAAACGGTAGGTTTGAAATGGGCCTGTAGTTACTTAATATAGATGTATCCAAGTTATTCTTTTTGAGAAATGGCTTTATAATCGCAGTCTTTAGGGATTTAGGAAAAGAACCCATTTGTAAAGATACATTTATAATGTTAAGCAGTTCTGGTGCTAGAATATGAAGAACAGATTTTAAAAAGGTGGTGGGTAGGGTATCTAGTGTACAAGTGGAAGAGGTGAGGCTTTGTACTGTTTTATTTAGTGTTATAGTATCGATCAAACTGAAATTAGCCATCCTGTTTAATGTTCCTGTAGTTGTTTGTTCTAGTTGCATAACAGTATGCTTTTGATCTATTATATTCAATCTAATTTGATTAATTTTTGATTTAAAAAAGAACGCAAACTCATTACACTTTATGGTCGAAATGAATTTAAGTGGTAGTTTTTGAAGGGGGGTTGTCAGTTTTTCCACTGTCGAGAAAAGAACACGAGCGTTATTTAGATTTTGGTTGATAATGTTAGAAAAGAACAACTGTCTTGCTTTACGAGTTTCAGTGTTGAAATTTTTAAGCTTTTCCTTGTAAATATTGTAGTGTACTGGGAGTTTGGTTTTACGCCACTGTCTTTCTGTCCTCCTACATTCTCCCTTCAAGAGCTTAACTGATAAATTAAGCTTCCATGGAGCTTTCTGTTTTTTATTAACTTTCTTAAGTTTTAATGGTGCTATATCATCCATAATATCTATCATTTGTGAATTAAAATGATCCACCAAATCATCTACTGATTCTGATGTGTGGCTCAAAAATTTTGAATGAAAAACTTGTTCAAAGAGAACATTAGTGTGATCGTTAATAGTTCTTTTTTCTATCATCACAGAGGTGTTGCACTTATGAGGAGACATGGAAACATCAAAGAAAATGCAGGAATGATCAGATAATGCTAAGTCCTTTACAGTCACAGAGATATCAATCCCCCTTGTGATCACCAGATCAAGTGTGTGACCAAGGGAATGTGTTTTTTCCTGTACATGTTGAGTTAGGTTAAATGTGTTTAGCAGGGAAAGAAATTCACTAACATAGTTGTTATCTGGTTTGTCAACGTGCAAATTGAAATCCCCAGATATTAAAACACAGTCAGACTCTAAACAAATAAAATAAAATAATTCACCTAGTTCATCAAGAAAAACTCTGGGGGAAAGCTTTGGTGGTCGGTAGATGATCAGTAACAGAATTTGAGGAGAACCCCTAATAATTCCACTTAAATATTCAAAAGAAACAAATTCACCAAAAGATAACTGTTTGCATTCAAAAGATGAATTGAAAATTGTGGCTATTCCACCTCCTTTTTTATTAGAACGAATGGTGCTTAAAAAATTATAATTAGGAGGGGCTGATTCAATAAGGGTAGACACATTATTTGCTAAGTCTAACCAAGTTTCGGTTAGAATTAAGAAATCAAGGTTATATGCACAAATGAGGTCATTAATTAAATAGGACTTATTAAGTAAAGATCTGATATTTAAAAGAGCACATTTCACAATTGTAGTATGATCTGCTTTAAAAATCTGAGTTTGTTTAGTTACTCTTTGAAGATTTGCCAGATTTACCCCATAGGCTGGACGCAATCGATTTCTCCTATCACTTATTATTACTGGGATAGGCCAATTTGGGACGCTAACGTTAGATTGCACAAACTGAGTGGATGGACAGAGACATAAAGGATTTTCATTTTCGTTTCCAGCAGGACATTCATAATTTATAGATTGCAAAGTATCTGAGAGCACAGGGAGAGTGTCTAGCTGGAAAAATTGTCAATGTATACCAAAGGCCATGTAATTTAAAAGGATAAAAGTCAATTTTTTGACTCCTTCTCTATTTGGATGAAGGCCATTTCTTCCAAACAGATCATGTCTAGTCCAAAAATAATCAAAATTCCCGATGAAATTAAAACCAGCAGCAATACAAAAATTTTTTAACCATATGTGCAATCCAAAAAGACGGCTAAAAAACTCACATCCCCTAGAGGGCAATGGAATGGGACCTGATATAATGAGTTGTTTACCTAGGGAGTCAGCTTTAAAACAGAGGTTCTCAAAATCTTGATATAGTTTTGCTGACTGCCTGTCCATTACATCATTTGCCCCAGCATGCACAATGACTGATTTTACAGAAGGATGAACATCAAGAAGTTTTGGTAAGAGGAGGACAAAATCACTGACCTTACCATCACTAAGTGAGTAAGTGATGGCTTCTGGAAGTCTAATTTCTTTAACTATTGAGTCCCCAAGTAAGAGAAGTTGTGGAGAAAGAGTGTCTTTATATGAGAACACAGCAAGATTAGCAGGAAGAGTACTGGTAACAGGAGACTTTGGCTCCAGAAGGCCAGAGGGCAGTGCAGTCTCCCTGGAGGTAGTTGCCACCGGGTTCGGAAACTCTGAAGGGGAACCCAGGTGTATGACGTCATCAGTCATCATCGGAGCATTTGACAAGGAGGCATCCAAGGATATAGAAGCCGATTTTTTTCCCGGATAGTGTTTCATGAGAAAGGCACTCTCTAGGCCGGAAACATCAGAGGGAGAATGGCGACGGCAACGTTTTCGGATTTTATCAGAGGAGGGGGAAGAAGAAGAAGGAGAGATGTCACGTTTCCTTCTCCTATGACACGGGCCAGCCGCATTCTTAACTGGACTTGATAACTTAATTTCTTCATGCTGCACTTCCTGGCCAAGCTGCATTTGCACAGTAGTAGGCTGCTCTAGTTGGTCATCTGGCTGGAGTGTCTGGAGCGGTGCAAAGAAGTTGCTGACCGGGATGGAGAAATCGTCGTCCTCGGGAGCAAACAGAGGTAAAGATAAGCGATTTCTCTTTTTCACCACGGAGGACCAGGTAGAGAACGTATGAGCAGTCAAACTATAAGAGTCATTCGGCGTTGAAATGTTAGATCCTAGTGGAATTTCTTGCTGCAGCGTTTCCAGCCGGGAGAGGAGCAAAGATTGTCGAAGGACAGCGTCCTTCAGTAGAGCCTCAATAGATCGGAATTCCACAAAGGAGATGTCAAATGTAACCTGACTAATTGTGTGGACTGAAATGCAAAATACAATATCGTTAATATACAAGAACGTTTTGAGAACATTATTAAAAAGCTCTGAACGAACATTATATTAACATTACAGGATAATTTATGATCATAGCTTTGAGAGAACCTTGCCAGAACGTCAGTCAAAGTTCTGAGAACGTTCAGTGATGCCAGAGTTTCAAACATCTACATTCTATAAGCTAATTGGTTAATAAACAAAACTCCCGTCGAGGAGCCAAACATGCAGGTCCCACAACTCCAGTTGGGGGTGCCAAATAGTCCCTTGCGCTTGAGAGAGTCTGAATACAGAGAGTCCCAGTGCTGACAGTAACTGGATTATTTCAGGGAACCAAGGCTGGTTCTGTCAGCGTGGTGCCACCAGAAGAAATTAATATTTTTCTTCCCTGACCCAACTGATGAGCCTGTGGCACATGTTTCTGGTGTTGGAGCCCTGATAGAGAGATTTTTTTTTATTTTTGTTCTGTATTGGTTTTTTTGCACTCTTAATGGCCTTCCTTAAATTGCGTTGTGATTCCCTGTACTTATCCATATTGCCTGAATTAAATGCTGTAGTCCGTGCCTTTAGCATAGTACGCATTTCCCTATTGACCCATGGCTTTTGATTGGGAAATGATCTTGAGGTTGTACATGGTACAATATCCTCAATGCATTTGCCAATGAAACTGGTCACAGTCTCTGTATATTCGTCAATGTTTCCCCTAGATGATTCCCGGAACATATTCCAGTCCGTGGTGAGGAAACAATGACGTAGTTCAGCTTCTGATTCAGCCGTCCAGTGCTGAGTGGACCTCGTCACAGGCTGTTGTTGTTTAAGCTTCTGTCTGTATGCTGGAAGTAGCAGTATCGACACGTGATCTAACACGTGAAAGCAGGACGGGGGAGGGCCTTGTATCCATGCGGAAAAGGGGAATAAACATTGTCCAGTGTATTATCACCTCGCGTCGGAAAAATAACATGCCTTTTGAACTTCGGTAGTACTTTCTTCGGATTCACACCGTTGAAGTCACCCGCAATAATAAAGGCAGCATCCGGATGTAAACATTCAAGCCTATCGATAACACGAAAAAGTTCGTCAAGCGCAGACCTGGCATCAGCTTGCGGGGGAATGTACACAGCTGTCAAGATCACTGATGAAAACTCGCGGGGTAAATAGTAAGGACGACATTTGATCGTAATAGGCTCCAGATTAGGAGAGCATCCTTTAGAAATACAGTCCACATCCGAACACCAGAGGTTGTTTACCATAAAGCAACCCCCCCCCCCCCCCCCCCCTGCTCTTACCGGACTCTGCTGTTCGATCCTGCCGATGGACAGATAGCCCGCCCGGAGCAATAGCCGCATCCGGAATTGAGGGTTCCAACCAGGTCTCAATGAAAACCAGGACGTTACAGTTCTTGGTGTCCCTCTGGAAAGTTAACCTGGACCTTAACTCGTCCAGCTTGTTGTCTAATGACTGGACGTTCGCCAGGAAAATGCTCGGGAGGGGAGCACGATTTTTCCGCAGCCGCAGTCGAATCAGGACTCCTCCACGCTTCCCCCGCTTCCTTCGTTTGCGTCGTATTCCAGGTGATTGTACAGGTAAGCACATCAATGGATATTCCGAGGAGTTTGCCGAACTAGACGTTCTAGACGATAATGTAAGTTCCAGAGCAGTTTTAATGTCCAGTAGTTGCTGTCTATCATAGGTTAATAAAACACTGTCAGATGTGGCTAGATAAAAAAACACTAGTACTAATAAAACAATAAAACGACAAAGTTGGTTTGGAGCGTGAGAAACAGCAGCCGTCCTCAACAGCGCCATCATCAGGTGTGCAGCGACAGCTTCTTTCACAGGGGGGAGCTTCGTGTATCCTTTTTCATCGGCGACGTCGACTTTAGAGAGAGCGGCCGAAGAACAAGACTGGACACACTCTGAGTATGGGACGCGCCAGGTCTTAGCTAGTGAACTCCTGATGTACTTCAGGGAAGAAAAGGGCTGGTTGCCACCAAGTCGGCTGTGGGCGACCAGTCCTAGCCAAGCTATTATACGGCTTTTTGAGAGGCCGTGCTTCATCAGTCTCTTTAGGCGGCAGAGGGGCGGAGGCATCACCAGAGCTCGCTTCTGCCTCGCTGCTCAGCCTGCCAGCTCCGCTTTAAAGCTTTTTGAAACTTCCTCTTAAATTTGCTCTTTTAGTAGTCGCCGCATGGGCGCAGGGGAAATCACTGAAACAGCTTGCTTGCTGAAGCGTCTTCATTCCACTGCAAGGCTCGTTTCAACGCAGAGAAGAGACCAAAAGAGTGTTGAGGCTTCAGTCTTCTTCGGAGCGTCTGGCGGGCTGAAACGCCATATTTCTGTACAACTGCACAGATGTTAACCAATCAGGCTTTAGAATTCATAGAAAATAGGAGTTTCTCCACACACTTATATATATTTTTTTTAAAGCAATTAATTTTTTTTAATTTTTTTTATTTTGTCTAAAACTAGTTATGTTCAAATCTACTTAACATTGTAAAATGGAAGTTAACTTCTGGCATTTGTGTTAGGGTTACATTAATCATTTTAGCTGACAACTGAAACTGGACAGTGGATTTCTAATTCCCAGCATGCTTTACATTAGGACAGTAAAGGTTGAAATGAAATGTTGTTTTGTGTTTTTGAGTAAAGGTAAAGGCGTTTAATATTCAGTCATGTTGGAGTATTAGAAGAGTTTCTTCTGGTGTTTTTGTGGTTAAGATCAGCACTTGTGTTTATGCTGAGGGAGGCTAGACAATGACTATGGGCCAGATTTACTAAACAAGGCAAATAATATATATATAGTATATATGTATAGTATATATTGGTTCTCCACCCGAACTTTGTACATAACATACATATATACAAAGTAACATAATTTTTTAGTAAATTTCAGTTAATTACAAAATAAATTACTAGTAACATTGAATTAAACATGACATTTTTAAGTGGAACGACTGAAATAATATTTTCTTGTAAAACTTACTTCAATAATCTTTGTTTTATTTAAAAATTCGGGGTAAAAAAACAAGTAACACCTTTTGTGAAAAAAACAAATGCACCCAATTTGTCTAGAAATTCATAAAAATATGCATGGAAATGAATCAAAATTCTAAAGTCATTTTTATAGTGACTACTGATTTACTAATCCCAACAATGTCTTTGAATTTTCTTCTTTTTTCCACCAAATACTGATATATGAAATTTAACTGCACTATTAATTTAATTAATCACATAAATTGGTTAATAGTGGAGGGGACATGTCCCTCGGTTATAATTGCTGCTAGAAATACACAACATGCATTAACGAACTCAAAAAAACTTTCCCACATGATTAGGAAATGAGCATATAAATCCTCATAAATCATTATATTTATATTTGAATTGAACATGAATATTGTTTTTCCTGAAATACAGCTATTTCCAGCTGGGCCTCTCCACGCAGCTCCACGCAGAGGCCCCTTGTCTGCTCAGCCTCATGGGATCTTGGGATGGTGGAGCTGCATTAGTTAGTCTGAGTCGAAGGATTGTTTCCCATAGCTGAGAGTTTTTTGCGCTATGTTTCCGGCTGCTGTGATTGGGCCCGTGGCATGATGGATGAGGTTCTGAAAGCTCTCGCCCTGCTGCGTGTCGGGGCCAGTTAGCCACACATGCACACGTGCTCTCCTCCGCAGCTGGGCCTGGTTGTATCGCTCACCGATGCCCATTATTCACAGACTTACTGTAACGGGCTCTGTCAGCACTGCCAGCCTGCTCTCACTATCCACAGGCTCAATTACATACATTTGCATCCTACCAGCTACGCCAACTTTTCCATACACGCGCATGTGTTTGCTGGGATAATGTTGCGTGGAAAGCATACCACATCACTTGTCTTGTTGTCTGGACCAGGGTGATTCCAGAACAAGCAAATGGAAAGGAATCAATTATTGACACAAGGTGCAATTTGGCTGCCTCGCTTCACTGGCCGCCACGCTCGCTCAGTTCATGCCTCTGGTTAGTGTCGATGGTGAAAGCTGCTCTTTTTTTTTTTTTTTTTTTTTTTTTTTTTGCTTTAAGAAGTGAAAAACCTCCTCTCACTTTCTCTCACTCATTCTTTCCTCTATTTTAAACTCTCCCTCGCTCTCTCACTCAGGAACAGTTGAAGAAATGCGACTCCTTCCAGTGAAATGAGGTGTTGTTAGCATGCAGTTGCTAGGGAACCAGCATTCGAGAGAGAGAATGTTGTGGAGCTCAACCACATGTCTCGGAGGATTACCGAGGATTACCCTCAAACTGTAAACTTTCCTTCCAGGGTTAATCTCGTCTTTTATATATTTTCACACTGAGTGGACCTACAGTGCAGTCTAAGGAAGCTCTGGGATCTGGAAAGTTCAAAGCAGCAAGTAACGTGCAGCTTGTGGCTATACTAAGCAAACACCACGTTTTACCCCTGGGCTTGTAAGGCCCAGATGTGCCTGATTGACTATGTAATAGTGAACACTGACTAAACGTGTGATGAACTGTGCATTGGATACAGTTTGATGTGCTCTCAAATTAGTCGCCTCCAGAATTGCCACTAAGATCTTCAAATAACCTTTTATTATGTTATCTTTAGGACATATTTGGTAAGAATTATAATGATGATGAGAATAATAATAATGATGATGATGATGATGATGATAATACTATAAACCACTAATCAAAAGTTTTGATTAATTTAGATTTTTGAAAAAGTCTCTTCTGCTCACCAAGAATGCATGTATCTCATAAAAAAACAGTAAAACAGCAATATTGTAAAATATTATAAATGTATTTGAATGTGTTTTAAAATGTAATTTATTCCTGTGAACAAAGCTGAATTTTCAGCATCATTACTCCAGTCTTCAGTGTCACGTGATCCTTCAGAAATCAGTCTAATATCTCATATTATTAATAATTATTTTTTTTATCAATGTTGAAATTGGTTTTGCTGCTTAATATTTTTGTGGAACCTGTGATAATTTTATTTCAGGATTCTGTGATGAATAGAAAGTTAGAAAGAACAGCTTTTATTTGAAATATATATATATATTTTGTAACATTATAATTTTTTTGGGTTTTTTTTGTTCTTCTTTTATTTTAAATCTTACTTACCCCAAACATTGGCATGGTAGTATATTGTAAGCAGCAAAAACTATTTTTAACATTGATAATAACTGTTTCTTGAGCAACAAATCATTATATTAGAATGATTTCTGAAGGATCATGTGACACTGAAGACTGGAGTAATGATGCTGAAAATTCAGCTTTGATCACAGGAATAAATTACATTTTAACATATACTGTATTCAAATAGAAAACAGTTCTATTAAATTGTAATAATATTTCACAATTTAACTATTTTAACTGTATTTTTGATCAAATTAATGCAGCCTTAAAACAAATATATCACAAATTACTTAGAAAGAGGTTGTCACATTTCAAGGTCGCAACAAACATTCCAGAATTTTCTGGTCAAATCAGGCATTAAACATCATCATCTTCCTATCATTATTACCGCTCATTTGATTTGGCACGGGTTTTACACCGCATGACCATGAAGGCATTAAACATCATAACATTATGTGCTATTCAGCTTCATTAAGACTGCTTATGATGTACAACAAATACTGTGGAAAGATCAGAAATCAAACATCTATGAGATATAGAGAATGAAGAAAAAATAACAACAGGAAACTGGGATAAAAAAGAGACAAAGGGGGGGAAAGATAGGGGTAGAGCACTGAAAAGATTCAAAGCCTGAAGATAGCATCACTGGCAATGTTTAGACTGTCTGGACTCATAATCAAATAAGCTGAAAATATGTTTACCCATTTCTTACAAACATATCCATTCTGGATTTTTTATATTTGTATATATTGTATATCTACAGTGAACATTTGATTCCAATGTCTCAAAACAGACATGAAACAATTAAAGAAAGACAGGAGGACAGATAGCAGCTTGCCTTTACAGTCATGTAATTCACTGAATGTATGCATGTGGACTGTTCTGAAGGAAATAAGGCTCAAAAAAGAAAGAGGGGATGGAGGTGGAGGAAGGGAGCATAAATCAGAGAGGGAGGAGGAAGTCGACAGACGTGTTAGCAGGAAGGATGATTCTCATTAAGCCGAGCTGAGAAGCATCATGAATGATGAATGTGCTGCCGAAAGGCTTCTTTTCATCAGGGCTGTCAGATGAATGCTGAGGCTCCTCAAGAGGTCACTGTGAAAGTCAGTATCAATCTGTAGAAATTCACTGCCTTAAGGGCTCGCAAACCCATCCTGGAGTGGATGAAGATCCCGGCTGATAAGCAAAGGCCTGTAGGTTCAAGCCTCATGAGGAATAATCTATGAATTATTATTACTGTGTGCTTGGGTAAGACATGAAGACCCAGTGTGCTTCAGGACAGGTGTCGCTGTAATATGTGTTTTACAAGAAGCTTTAGATAAAAGTGTCACTGAAATGACAAATGAGTTAGCCATTAGCCATCAGTAGTTCTGTCATCATTAATTCCCCTTTTTTTACAAGCAAAAAGTCAAAAGGAGTAGTATGTTCACACTGCTCTTTTCTATTGAATGAAATCAGTACTCAAATTGCAAAAAAGACAAAAAATATATATATTATACGTCTTTGAAAGAAGCCTCTTATGCTCACAAAGGCTGCATTTATTTAAAAAATACAGTAAAAGTATACAGTAAAAATATTAATATTGTAAAAAAAATATTACTACAAATTTAAATAACTGTTTTCTATTTGAATATGTTTAAAATATCATTTATTTCTGTGTGAATGTTCAGCATCATTACTTCAGTGTCACATGATCCTTCAAACAATCATTATGCTGATTCACTGCTCAAGAAACATTTATGATTATTATTAGTGTTGAAAACAGTTGTGCTGCTTAATTGTTTTGTGGAAATTA
Organism: Vimba vimba; assembly: GCA_022828995.1. Taxonomy (NCBI): domain Eukaryota; kingdom Metazoa; phylum Chordata; class Actinopteri; order Cypriniformes; family Leuciscidae; genus Vimba; species Vimba vimba. Next base: position 4,588,045 of record CM040834.1, on the reverse strand, counting down.
TGATAGACTAAAGTTTGAGGTAAGTAAGATTACAAAAATATACTTTTATTCAGCAAAGATGCATTCAAATCTATCAAAGAGGACAGTAAAGACATTTATAATGTCATAAATCTATTTCAAATATATGCTGTTCTTTTGAAACATATCACAGTTTCTACAAAAAATACTAAGCAGCAAAAACTGTTCAACATTGATAATAACAAAAAATATAATCAGCATATATTAGAATGATCATGTGACACTGAAGACTGGAGTAATGATGCTGAAAATTCAGCTTGGATCACAATCATAAATTACAGTTTAAAATATATTCCACATAGAAATCTGTTACTTTAATTGTAATAATATTAAATCTTAATTAATCCAAACTTTTGGCTGGTAGTGTATTATAGCTGCACTGTAAAAAAAAGTCACTGCCTTAAAATTTTAAGTACAACTTGGATGTTTAAGTCATTTCAACATAAATTTCATTAAACTGACTAAAAAAGAGTTGAATCTTGTATAATAAAATTATAAAATAATATAATAAAATATTTTAAAAAATAATAATAAAATGATGAGTTAAAGCGATGTAAAAAGTTGTCTAACATATTGATCATATAATTTTTTACAATGTGTGTAAGGAACAATTTAAATTTTCAAGGAAAAAAAAAATCAGAAATGTGAATGTCTCTAATCCTGCCATTTGCTGTGATTTCAAGTGTCATCATGACAAGTACAGCTTAATCCATACAAGCTAAAAGAGGACACACGGGAAATGAGGTCATCTGTGTACAGCCAGATCTGCCCGGTGACCGCTGGGTAATGTGCTCTGTAATCAGAGGCAGTCTGGAATATCTCTCTTCTCCTCCAGTTCTCACTCGCTCTCTCGGCACTGAAACATCTGTCTGCAGCTGCAGGTGAGGCTGATGGATGAGGTGGATTGAGTCAACAGTGAGCAGTCCATAGAAGCTCTGCACACCTGATTTGCTTATTAATTATAATACTAATGTACATTTTATTGTCATTTGAGATGCATCATAAAGCTCATGTATGTAAAAAAAAAAAAAAAATGTTGGAAGTATGTAGGCTACAGTGTTGGCCCAAAGTTATGTCCGGAGGGGATTTGTTTTTAATGACCATATAAGTAAAAAAAAAAAAAAAGTGTGGTTTCACTTTATTTTGATGGTCCCTTTAACACATTCTGTTGACTATAAGTAACGTTGCACCTGTCTACTAACTCTCATTAGAGTGTTAGTAAGTAAGTATTAAGTATTAATAGACTGGTAGGGTTAGGGTTAGAATAAGTTGACATATAGTTGCAAAATTACTTATAGTCAGTAGAGTGTCTGTTGGAGGACCATCACAATAAAGAGTTATCAGATATTAAGCAGACAGTCTACTTATACTCCAGTGAAAGTTAGTTGACATATAGCTGCAAAGTTACTTATAGTCAACAGCACGTTCAAAAGGGGCCATCAAAATAAAGTGTTACCAAATGTGCAAATATCGAACCTTTCATTGAAGTCAGGGAACTGGGATGGTCTACATGACCCAGTTTACTTGCGCCCAAACTTATGACGTCAGAAGTAGTGTAGTGCATCCTGGCGTAGTGTAAATATCAGCAGTATGTCGCATTACTTGCATAAGTTTAGCTTAGACTTAAGTGCAATCCGTATGTTCATTTGGTCATCAAAGCTAGTTATTTTACTTTATAAAGTTTTAAGTATTAATATTTTTTTTACACAAACGCATGGCTTTGCTTCAGAAGGCCTTTATTAACCCCCCGGAGCAGTGTGGAGCACTTAAATCATGGATAGATGCACTTTTATGATGGATAGATGCACTTTTATGATGGAGAGATGCACTTTTATCATGGATAGACACACTTTTATGATGGATAGATGCACTTCTATGGACTTCTATGGACAGCCAATCACTGCCATTATAAAGCTTGGAAGAGCCAGGACATTTTTTTTTATAAAACTCCGATTGTATTCGTCTGAAAGAAGAATGTCATTACACCTAGGATGGCATGTGGGAACGTGTGAATGTTGAATGCTTGACAAGCTCCTGTCTCAACATCTCCTCCTTTGTGGCTGGTGGTGTAGTTCTGGACCACCATGTCAACATTGCTCCTGTTCCATTGAAAATAAACTTGATCGTCCACCTGAATAAAACGTGTTTGGAAAAAAAAATGTCTGGACATTTACAGAACAGAAAGACCCCAGGAGGACTAAAGAAGTGCACTATCAACAATCATAGTACAATACTTATAAATAAGTGGACTGACATACAGTAGTAACACTTTAGATCTGTTTCCCAGGTTCTCTTAAAGTCCATCTGTGGTGAAAATCAAGCTTTTAATGTTGTTTTTATATCTATGTTGTGTTTTTAATATGCTTTAGGACAAACCATGTGCAAATTCATAAGTCAACACCATTGCTGAGTATTTTCTCCTTAAAACTGCAGTGAACCAAAGACAGTCTCAAAAACGGTTTGAAATCGCTGGTGTTTCTGACGTCACAAACTACCTTGTAACCAATCAGGTCAACGTGTGATCGTCAACGAGTAAGGGTCTAAAGCGCAGGGCACAAGTGCACTTAGGGCTTGTCCAAATCCATTTTTGCTAGTTTAACGACAGGAAAAATGGTCGGCGACACATGGTCTAAAATGGTTGTCCTTATTCTCTTAAAACCTAATGGGTGTGTTTTGGGCATAACGTGCAATAAACCAATCAGAGTCTCATCTCCCATTCCCTTTAAAAGCCAGTTGCGCTCACGCCATGGTTGATTCGCTATTTACATGAATGCTGAACACTTCTCTAGCGAGAAAATGGATCTGCTCATGCGTGAGGTTAAAGCGCAGACCATCTGCAGGACAAAGTGTACGTGCGTTGTGGACACGCCTATAGGGGCACATTACTAACACGCTCTTTAAATAACAAAAAAAAAATACTGCGCCATTGACTTTAGACCAGGTTTTAGTTGGTCAATGGCGCAGTCTATTTCTGTTGTCTTAAAATAGCAGCACTCCAACAATGCACCTGAACACAGACCAGCACGCCCATGGGCGCACAGACGGGCACAAATGCATTTGCTATTTAAACAGTGTGGCGCAGGATGTGAAAAAGATAACTGGGTTGGGCTGAAACTAGCAAAAAACACTTGCGTCGCGCCTGGCACCGCATTGCACCGGGTGTATGATAGGGCCCTGAGCTGCTGTGAGTGAGTGGAGGCGGGGCTAATTTGCATATTCATAGACCTGCGTATACTAAATGAGGCAAGGATTTAGAGTTACATTCAAGCTATTTAGAGGCATGACGAATTTATTTCAAGGAAAAAACTTTTAAATAAGTCATATTGGTTATCAAAGATCCGTTTTAAGGGAGAAAATGATTGACTACAGGTACAGGGGGACTTTAAGAAGAAGCCATGATTTCTTACATGTTCAATTAGGATAACTCTGATTTCATTTGAAATGTGTCTGCACCTTCTATCTCTCCTCCCAGACTCCCACTTCTCGAGGTCCACTTCCTCATGTCTTCTTACAATTTCTCCTCTTGCTCTTTCCACCAATGCCCTCCACTCTACTCATCTCTTCTCCCTGTTCTTCTCCTCTCCTCTTTTATGACATCTTCATCTCTCTCTACCTGTTCCACTGTTCTTATCCCTCTCATTACACCCCTTCCTCCACCCACTCCATCACCTTTTACACTTACCTCTATCTCTTCCCCTTCTTTTGCATATTCTTATTCTGTTCTATTTTTAATAGCTTACATGAACATTAACACACTACATAATAAAGCTTAACAGTTGACTATAGCTACATTGTGTTTGTATGTGTTTGTTTGCACAAGTGTCTGTTCTGTCAATGTTCTGCAACCTGAGCCACATCTTAAGCATTTCAATGCGCCGTGAAAACAGCGTAAGCCATACAAAATTGACAAATAAACAAACACGAGCTGACTGGCCTAGACTTGAATATGCCATCCTCCCTTCTCAGACTCACACGTGTTTCATTTCATTTGACTTTATGTCCTGTTAAGCACTCTGGGTATGTGAGAGAACCTGACACCCGCGTGATGACACAGGCTCTGAACCGCAGTTGGCCAGGCATCGGGCCAGAGTCCCTCCACCCCTGGACCTGGAGCGCAGAGTCCAGCTGGCACGGCCCATTAGCAGACCGTGCAGGAAAGGCTGGGCTCAGGCCAGGCGCACAAAATCACAGGCTAAATGGAGACTTGTGCTGGCATTTGCAAACGTACTGTAACACATGGCATACAAGCACAGTCACGGCTCTCCTCAAATTTAATTTAATCAAGACCTAAAATAATATTAAAGGCAAATCTGTGATTGCATTTATTACGTTAAATTGCACCTGGAGCACATGTGCACCATTCAGAATTGAATTGAAAATCCTAATTCTATTCCAGCTCAATTCCTGGATTTGAAATGAGGTCGCAACCAAAAATGAAAGGAAATTCATGTAATTGCTGCAAGTCAAATTTAAGATTTTTTTTTTTTTTATTATTAAAAAAATATAGATATTTTTCATTATCCATTAACATTTAACATGCACACAAAATAAAAATTTGTATTTAATTTGTAATAATAATGATTTAATTGAATTTAAACGATGGACACCAATGTCACCAAGCAATGCACAGACTGAAATCTGGAACAGCCAATCAAGGTAGAGGACCTAATTGTTGTAAAATATTCTGTTATATTGTGCAATCAATAGATTAAAATTACAATGTCAAATTATTTTTCCAAATATTTATTTATCGGATAACTGTGTGGAGGATATTTTTTTGATGCTGTTGTAAATAAAAAATAAAATAAAAAAATTGACAGTACTAAACATAGTGTAGTGTTAATGAAATTCCTCATTGTGTTGGGTTTCTTTGAATTTTTCTTCCTATCATTCCAATTCAACATCCTGTAGAAAATTCCGTTCAGTCACGCATGAACAGAAAGTAAGCAAATTCTTAAATTCAATATTTGGCTCAACCCTGCTGGAGCAACTTGATTAATTGTGTATTATACAATCTATATTTTTTGCTTACAAGACAAGAGTGTATGAGAGAAAACAGACGGTAATGTTAGGATGGTGAGATTTTATTGGGGTAAAGTTTAGCTGCAGTGCTCTAGAAGTTAAAGTGGAATACGGGAGACTTGGCCAAGCCAGCAAGGACTGATTTATAGCAGTGAAGCCAGCAGCCGGGCCAGTTTCTTCTCCAGCAGTACAAGAACAGCGATCTGCAACAAGCCTGCATAAATCACACCCCAAACAGGGAGCAGCTGTCTTCAAGTGCGCCCACACCCCTCCACACACCCCGGGGTCACTGACCCACATTACACCCAGTTCAGCCCTCACGCTAACACTTATTGACAGGAAGAAAATTTCACAATGTTTCATAAGATAATAATAATGTGATTAAAAAACAGTATAACCACGTTTACAACTCCTCTTGGTTTGGCCTTCTGTCTGTGTCAGTCTAAAGAGGACCTATTATGCACTTTTTCAAAGTCTTGATTTTGTTTTGGGGCTCTAGAAGAATAGGTATTTCATGCTTGAATGTACAAAAGATACATTTATTTTTAACATATTTGATATTGTTGCAGCCCCTCTCTTCCCAGTCTGTCAGTAACGCTCTGGGGTGTGTTTCCCGAACAATGATGTAACTCGCTGCTTAACTACCATAGTGCGATGCATGCTAGTCATGACTGTTTCCTGAAAGGTGTATTGTTGTACATTTGTCATTTTACCACGTTGGTTAATGATGGTAGTGGAGTAATGCGTTTTTTGCTAGTTTCAGCCCGACGCAATTATCATTTTCACGTCCTGCGCCACGTTGTTTAAATAGCAAATGCATTTGCGCCCATAGGCTGCTGGTCTGAAAACAAGGTGTGTTCTGGCGCATTGTTGGCACGTTGCTATTTTGAGGCAACAGAAATAGACTGAGCCATTGACCAACTGAAACCTGGTCCAAAGTCAATGGCACAATATATTTTTTTATGTGGCGGGTCCACAACGCGCATACACTCCGCTTATTACACACACAGGGACGCACAGCAGCACAAAAACATGCCAATTTTTTTAAATAAAAGGATTACAATGTAAAAGATTATTATTGTGTACATAAAGATATGGTGAAATCCGGCTTGTCCCGTAGATGGCCTGCTAGCGCACTTTTACCTTGTGCACGAGCAGATCGGTTTGCGCTCTGGAGACGGCTTCGGTCTTTCCACTATCAAATTCAGTCATGTAAATAGCGAATCCACCATGGTGCGAGCACAACTGGCATTTAAAGGGAGATGAGACTCTGATTGGTTTAACGCATGTAAATCCAAAAACACACCCATTATTCATTAAGAGAATAGGGACAACCCTTTTAGACCGACCATTTTTCCCGTCGTTGAACTAGCAAAAGTGGATTCGGACTCGCCCTAAGTGAACTTGTGCCCTGCGCTTTAGACCATGCGCTTGGATCGTTAAAATAGGGCCCATAGAGTGTACTGAATGTCAGCTTGCTTATTTTGCTCAAGATTAGGATTTATTTAGTCCACATGTCATAAAAACAAGAAACTCTGCTTCTAACCACAGGTGGAGAGCTGTCGTTCCAAACACACAACAGTGCGATGGTGTTTGCGAATGTTCATTCATGAATGATGGTTTCGGGAAACACAAACTTCTTAAACTGCTGACAACAACGGAACTTGCGACCACAGTTGGCTAACGATGCTTTCGGGAAACGCACCCCTGTTTAGTTCCTGTCTCTGTGAAGCCCCTCCTTCTGAAGAGCGTAATGTTCTCTGATTAATTGGCTGGAGCAGTGTGTTGTGATTGGTCAACCACTTAGAGCATGACGGAAATGGAAATGTCCCGCTCCATACCATAACTGTGTTCGCATACTCTCTTGAGTAGGTACTTATTTTGAATAATCACGACCACTAAAAAAGAATGTTCTATATACTATAGTATGATTGTGTGTAGAATTAATCTGGACTGGACGTACTATATTCGCCATACTATACTATATTTGCCATTATCATGTGACCTACCAGCATCATTTACATCACTTCACTGCCATCACAAATTCTCTCCCATGGCCTCATGGGATAGTAAAGTGATGCAGACTTCAGAATCTCGCCGGTAAGGTCATCCACGTATTTTTTGCCTACTCGTTTACGAGTACTTAGAATTCCGACACACTTATTTTGTCATATACTGTTTTTCGCCTACTACATAGTAGCGAAGTATGCGATTGCGGGTCTTCTTACTGGTAGATAGCAGGATCCATGGCTCTACCACTGAAGAAAGCATAACATCCAACTTGGATCATGTCTGTCTTGATAACCAATCACATTACAGCCTTGACTTCATTGAATTTTTTTCAGAGTTCTGTCGCAAAATTGTCAGTGACGTCTCTAATAAAACATCATTTTTCCAGCTGTAAACTCTAAATGATCCAAAAGGAATGTTTTAGTGACAAACATGCGGAAGATTAGCTGATAGGCTGCTGATTCATTAAATGTTAAGCTGTTTTCCTACAAAAGCAGTTTATTCCACCTAGTGAAGCCTCTTCTCCTATGACATCCGTTACAAAAAACAGCCTCTTGTCTCCTTCACTGTGTACCGCAGCATTTTTTTTTTTTTTTCTAACTTTGGAGGTTTGCCTCAATGCGGCTTTGTCATTAGATCCAGGGTGGAAAAAACAGTGTCTCTTGGACATGGCGACAACACACTACTAACTAACTCAACTAGGTCGCATCACCTTGTTTTGTATGCTTTGGGTGGTAATTATTTAAATGAGGAATATTGTGACGTGTTTGTTCCCGGAAGAAAACTCAAGAATACAATGGAGCCGTTTTCAGTGACACTGATATAGAGAATAACTCCCGCTGGAGGGACTTTGTAACTTTGCAGAACTTTTTCATGATCAAACAGCAACATTACACACTAAAAAAAGTTGAACATGTAAAAAAGGCATAATAAGTAATCCTTCATAATGAAGATGAAGATGATTATTCATTCTAAAAGAGAGTGCATGCAAAGACAGAGTTGGACACGGACAGCCACATTTAAAAGCTTCTGAAGAAAACCAAGAATGTCTCTGGATCATAAATGTCTACTTAAAAAATGACTGAGGGAAGATCAGCAGCTCCAGAGATGATGATTTAATAAGTTGTATAGTGTTGTCTCTCTTGGACAGAGTGGGACGTCTTGGATTTTACAAGCCCTGCTCTGTTTAAATGCAAAACGTTTACAGGCCTGTGGTACCCGTCGAAATCAAAACCAGGAGTGACAGTATTCCTTCTCTCTCTCATATAAAACAGGATTTATGTGAGCTGGAATTCTTTTTTATGCAGTATTTTACTAAAGTAATTGCATGCTCTGCTGCACTCTGAGCTGTGTCAGGGTCCATATGCATAATGCATCTTAGACCAGCTTCCATCATGTCCATATAACTCACATTATTGAGATATGAAAAATAACCACTGATCCTCGATCACTTGATTAAAGATGTATTTAGAGTGTTGTAGATGGATGTTTCTGGCTGTGATAGTCTTGAAGAACATAAATTAAACAGTAAAAGAAAAGAAAAAGCACACAGATGGTATCAAACACACATTTTAGTGAATGAATGGCCACATGGCATTTAGTTCTCCACTGACTGCAATGCCAGTGGCTGTTTAATGGCTCAAGTCAAAAAAGCCCACACCAAGATATTAAAGGAATAGTTGACCCAAGTGAAAATGAAAATTCTGTCATCATTTACTCATCCTCATTCCAAAACCATAAGACTTTATTCACATATAAGCATTGCTCAGAGCATATAAAAAAAATAATAATACAGATTTTTACAATCACTTTGTTACTATTTTTCACAACTCTAGACACAAAACTCACAACCAATGATCAAAATGCACATTTTTCAAAACTCTAACCCTTTTCTCAATTGCTTGGATACAATACACATAAAACTTAGATCATTTGTTCATTCAACAAAAATCACCTGTTCAATATGACACAACTTAACATCAAAGTACTACTATTTCAAAAGGCAATTCACACATTACATTTCAAATGAGTGTCTATTCATTTCCTTACAATGATCTCACTATCAATTGATACAACTGCTCAAAATGATAAGTAACTGTTGCATTACTCTTAATGCATAGTTGTATGGAAACAGCACCAGGTATCTATAAAACAACTATACCATGTGCCTTTCGAAAGAAATGCAGACAGAGTTAAGCAAATGAGGACTGAGTATGTTCAGGTAAGTTCAGTTTCAAAGATGGCTGTTGTAAAAACATTCCTAAAAATTCTACATTGTACAGTAATCTCTAAATCCCTTTCGAAAATGTATTTTTAGAGGGTGATGGAGCTGGATGCTGATGACGACCATCACAAATTCATATATTTGGATGAGGCAGGTTTTACAGTAATCTGGCCAAGACAAGGAGGAGAGGTCTTGTCATTGAATTTCATTGGCCAGCGGGCAACCATCCAAGTACCTGGACAACGTGGGGCCAACATTACCATGTGCGCGGCTATATCAGAAGATGGTGTGGTGGGACGCAGACCTCATATTGGACCATATAATGCAGCTCTCCTTGTCACCTTTCTTGATGAGATCGATCAGGTTTGTAGAGCTGAAGGTGTGACCTATGTCATTGTGTGGGACAATGTCAGGTTCCATCATGCTCATGTGGTGCAAGCATGGTTTCAGGCCCATGCACAATTTACCACCCTGTATTTACCCCCATACTCTCCCTTCCTTAACCCGATTGAGGAATTTTTCTCCACATGGAGATGGAAGGTTCATGATAGGCACCCTCATGAACAAGTCACTCTTCTCCAGGCTATGGATGACGCCTGCAATGACATCACAGCAGACCAGTGTCAGGCCTGGATTCGCCATGCCCAAAGGTTTTTTCCAAGATGTTTGGCTAAGGAAAACATCCATTGTAATGTAGATGAGAACCTGTGGCCAAATCCGCAACACAGAGTTGATGACAATGTAGAAGTACAGTAATCACTCCTGTTTTGTTTCTTATAGTACAAGCAAGCAAGTTGAGGAACACTGCATTTGATGTTTTACAGTACTGTCTTTTCTTTTCTATTTCATAGCTAATTACAGTATTTTTGCTTTGATTCAAATAAACCTATGTTGTGATTGTACTGTAGTGTTTTGCATCAATATATTACAAACTTTGTTCAATGATTCCACTGTGTCTGTAGTATTCTCTCTATACTGCAGTACTTTTACAGAGATGTATTTACTGTACATGTAGTACCATAATGAAACCTGTATCACCTATTTTGTTCTACAATATTTAATGATTGTACGAACAATGACACAGTGAAACTATTGGTTGCTTGTGTGTGGGTGATCTATAGTAATGTTTCAATGGTATTTCACAGTAAATTCATTTTTTGAACCAATGATTGTGCAAGTGCAAGATTTCTTTAAAGATGTGAATGCACAATGCAATGTTTTGAACATTAGACAGCCTGTGTTACAAGTGATAACCGTTTTGAGTTCCCTTTCAAGGGAACTCGAGCTGCGTCGAAACGCTGCGGGAACGCCCCTGCGTGAGTGCGTCATGAAACACATATGGAATCAGTCCAATGGCGAGACGGAACGTCATAGGCGGGTGACGTCATCGACCAGGAAACTATAAAGCACCCCAGAATCACAAATGCGCTAGCTTCTGTGCCTTCAGCAAGCGCTCTGTGTGTGAATCATATTGTCCTTCTATATCAAGTGTTTTTGTCTGTCCTTAGTTGTCACTAGGCAGGAGTTTTGTCACATATATATATATATATAAACTATTAAAAGAGATGGCGAGCGAACAACAGTATAGGAAGTGTGTTCATCCCTGCACTCCCTATATTACGGGTGGGGATACACACCAACTATGCGTTGTTTGTCTGGGAGTGCAGCATGCCCAGTCAGCTCTCGAGAGGGCTGATTGCGAGCATTGCGAGCGTTTTCCCCTAAGAATGCTGCGCTCTCGCCGATCACTCTTCGAGGAGGGTGGTTCGGTTTGCGCTCCCCGCGGCTTGGGTCCCACATCTGCCAAGGCAGAGCGGCAACTTCAGTCGCGGGGTTCGCAAATGGATCTAACAGAGGGGTTTGAGACGGGCTCTGCCTTATCGCAGCCTTCACCTGTTAGATCCAGTGCCTCTGTCCCGGGTTTGGAAGCATGCGCTGCGGTTTCTTCCGCCCAGGCTGAAGCTCCAGTACTGCAATTATCCAGTTCTGAGGAGCTGGATGTTGTTAGTATTGGAACAGGAGATAGTGAGGACTCTTCACCCCAGTCTCCTGCGAGTGAGGAGTTAATTGAGGTGCTCACATGAGCGGTACAAAAATGTAATATTGATTGGCCAGCAGAGAGGCAGGAATCTAGAGTTAAAAGCAGACTAGATGAACGCTTTCTGCCATCTCGTGTACAGCCTCAACGCCGGTGCCTCCCGTTCTTTTCAGATCTCCACACTGAGGTGTTGAGGTCCTGGAAAAAATGGTTTCTTCCCGTATTTATACATCACAGACATCCACGTATTCCAATATTGCTGGGTCTAGTCAGTATGGTTATTGGGCGATGCCGAAGGCGGAAGAGGCATTAGCTAATCACCTCTCGCCTGAGTCGCCATCATCTTTCAAGGCACCAGTTTTACCCACCAGGCCACTCCGTAATACATCGGCTTTGGTGGGTAAAGCATACTCGGCGGCAGGTCAGGCCGCAGCATGTCTGCACACAATGTCTATTCTGCAGGCATACCAGGCCTATCTATTAAAAGATATGAGTGAGAAGGAGGAGGTTAGTGCTGATACTATTAGAGAGTTACGTCAAGCAGCAGATCTTGCTCTCCGTGCCACCAAGGAGACGGCCAAATCAGTGGGCCGTTCTATGGCAGCCCTGGTGGCCACGGAGAGGCATCTTTGGCTTAATCTCTCTGGTATGAAGGAGAGAGAAAAATCGTTTCTCTTGGACGCCCCGCTCACTACTGCGGGCCGATTTGGTGAATCTGTTAATACGGTCATTGATAGGTTCCAAGAAGAAAAAAAGCAGGCAGCGGTGTTCCAAAAATTCCTTCCCCTTAAAGTTCATGTCTCTGGGGCCATAGGCGTCAGGATGCTGAGGGTAGTCCCCGCCGGGAGAAAACTGAGTTCACCGCATCACACGGTGCCCGTTCTCTCTCGGTGCCCTCAGGGGACCACTCTGCCAACCCTGCCAACCCTGCCTTTATGCCAGGGCATGGACGGTCTGGATGGGGGGTTGCGTCCAATTTTAGATCTGCTCCTGTTAAACAGTAGGGAAGCTCACACAGTAGGGAAGCTCAAATTCAAGATGCTCACTCTCAAACAGATCGTGTCACAAATCAGGTCCGAGGACTGGTTTGTCACGATAGATCTAAAGGACGCCTACTTCCATGTCTCCATCCTTCCTCAACACAGGAAGTTCCTGAGGTTTGCTTTCGGGGGCAAAGCATACCAGTATCGGGTTCTTCCGTTCGGCCTAGCTTTGTCTCCCTGCACATTCACGAAATGTATGGACGCAGCTCTGGTTCCGCTGCGACTCCAGGGCATCTGCATTTTAAATTATATCGACGATTGATTGATTCTAGCTCAGTCGGAACAACAAGCGGTTCGACATCGAGATGTCGTTCTCGCTCATATCAAGAGATTGGGTTTGAGGCTGAACGCCAAAAAAAGTGTGCTTGCTCCATTACAGAGGACCACTTTTCTCTGTGTAGTTTGGGACTCAAGGACGATGCGGGCACGTCTGTGCCTTGTACAAGCTGGCTCGCCAGATCCTTCTGTGGGCCCAGGGGAAACTCCTTTCATTGAGGGCTATGTATATCCCGGGGTATTTAAATCAGGGGGCAGACATCCTGTCGAGGCAGGGGCAGAGGCCCGGGGAATGGAGACTCCATCCCGAGGTGGTGGAGCTCCTTTGGAAGAATTTCGGTCATGCCGAGATAGACCTGTTCGCTTCCAGGGAGACATCACACTGTCCACTGTGGTTCTCCCTGAGCCAACCAGTCCCGCGGCATTTCCCCCGATTGCTCTTCTCCCAGGAGTTCTGGAAAGGGTCCGTCGGGACGGTGTCAGTCTACTGTTGGTAGCCCTGATCTGGCCGGCCCGAGTATGGTTTGCAGACCTGGTGTCTCTCCTCAACGGCTCTCCTCTGGAGATTCCCATCAGGAGGGACCTACTCTCTCAGGCGAGTGGGTCGATCCTTCACCCCCGCCCAGAACTGTGGAAACTTTGGGCTTGGCCTCTGAGGGGGCCCAGTTCATAAGTTCTGGTCTCTCAACTGAGGTTGTTGAGACCATTCTCCACTCCAGAGCTCCATCTACGAGGAAGTTATATGCCTTGAAGTGGAGATTTTTTACTTCTTGGCGTGGAGAACACCAGTTGGTGTGGAGAACAACCTCAGCTCCACTCCAGGGGCACAGGTGCTTTCGTCCGAATGTGCGCTCTAATTTTCACACGGACGGTCACTTTCTTGCATGGCGACGTGGGTATTAGCATTCCCGCAGCGTTTCAACGCAGCTCAAGTTCCCTTGAAAGGGAACGTCTCAGTTACGTATGTAACCCTAGTTCCCTGAAGAGGGAACGAGACGCTGCGTCGCCCTGCCATACTCCCGGCATGCCCGTGATCGACTTGCTTCAGCCTGTCAGAAGCTAGCGCGTTTGTGATTCTGGGGTGCTTTATAGTTTCCTGGTCGATGACGTCACCCGCCTATGACGTTCCATCTCACCATTGGACTGATTCCATACGTGCTTCATGGCGCACTCATGCAGGGGCGTTCCCGCAGCGTTTCGACGCAGCGTCTCGTTCCCTCTTCAGGGAACTAGGGTTACATACGTAACCGAGACGTTTTGTGTCTATGGATTCTTTACCTGGTTAATTGTCCAACAGGTCAATACTGTAAGTCAGAAAAGCAATTTGAGGAATCATTCAGGGTTAGGAGTTCATAAAAACCTTAGACCAAAGTATGAGCAATTGTTATAGTGATGCCTACATTAGCAAACAAGTTAATGAAAAGTCTGACTGACAACCACAACCGGGAGATGAGATATGGCATGCTGAAGTGGGCTGAAACTTTGCCTTGGTAAGATCAGTTTGAAAGCATACGGATTCCATCAACTGTATAACGGATCCTGCCCACATCTCTCGGCAACTTTTAGAGGCAGTTAAACCACAGGTCAGTGGGTTCACGCCTCTGTCCAGCCATGCACAACTGGATTGCAGGTTCCAGTCCATTGGCAGAGCAGACTTCCTTCCTCCAGGTCTTATAGCTACGTGAGCTGTATCCTGACAGATGGACTGAGCAATACACACAGTTAATTGGCACACAGGAAAAGCCCACACTACTGCTTGCAAGAATATAAACCAGAACCAGAGCAAATGTGTGCTATATTTCACATATATTACAATGGAGGGTAAATGTGATTTCATCATGTACAAATGTTCCTGGATCATCATATTTTTTTTACCCTGGAACAACATTCCAATCAACCAATCAGTTTTGACGGACAAGTTTATAGTTTTTGTCAAATTTAGGCTTACAATCAGGGTTAGGTGCTTCTACATCGATGTTAATCACCTGTCATTTCTCTCTGATTTTAGGGATAACTTTGTTATATTATATTATATTATATTATATTATATTATATTATATTATATTATATTATATTATATTATATTATATATAGTTGTATGGGACTATCTGGGTTTTTGTGTATTTTGGGGGGTTTTGGGTGGGTTTTGCACGTTTAGTTCAGTTTCCGGTGGTTTCAGTTAGTTTCTATGGTTTTTCATTGTTTGATTAATTTGCACACCTGTGGGTTGTTTTCATTGATTGGTTTGTTTAGTCTATTTTAAGCCTTGTTTGAAGTGGTTTACATTAAGCGTTTTCAACTAAAAATGGAAAACTTATGCATTTTGGACACTCATTTACGTCACATGACGACAACGTTTTGGGGGCCTGAAAACACAAACGTTTGAAAAAGGGTTTCAAAGTGCTAGTGTTTGAAAATTATATCATTATCGTCTCCGTGTAAACAACAAAAACATGAATTTTTGAAAACGGTGATGTCATGCGCATGCGTATTACATGTTCAGTCTATAGGCGCGCAGTGTTTCTTTACAAAGTGACATCGCCAACAACTGGCCTGGCATGAATAATGCAGCGTTTTTAATCGTTTACACGAATCCATGTGAACCGGGATCATTTTAACAACGTTGTTGTATTTACACGAAAAACACTGAGGGAAAACATTTCAGTTTTTAGCACATTGTTGACGTGTAAACGTACCCTTTCTGTTCTTTGTCAGTTCTCGTTGTGTTACTGATTGTTCTGTTCATGTTATAGTCTAGATTGTTTTGTTCTGATTTCTTTTGTGAAAAAAATCCTTACTGCTGCGTGTGACTGTTACTGTTACATTACCTTACATTGTTACTTGCATTTAGAACAATTTTGGGTTCCAAACAGATGGTTCCCCTAAACAAATAAGTATGCATACAAATAAGACAGAAAACAGTATATTTATGAAGGGCATTGAGGTCACATAATGGAGCATCAGTGTCTGGTCTTCCTCACATTTGTAGAGTCATTAAGTTATCTGGCTCTCAGCCCTTTTTGACAGATGAGAGGTATTATCACACACACCTGGGGCAGGACAGTGGTCTCATAGGGGTTTGCTCCATAGTTCAGGGCTCTGTTCGCTGTAAGGGTAAACAGCACTGACGTCCCATCAGGCTTTGCTCTGGTTACAAAGGGAGTGAGGGGCAAAGAGAGTAGATGCATTTTTTTTTTCAGAACGTAGGGTCTGTGTAGTGTCCGGTCAGCACATGGAGCTCAGAGACAGAGAGAGTTAACACACCTGCAGCACTGAGGAGCTCACTGAAACTGGGGCTTCCCAAACCAGGCTAATCATGATTTTTCATGAGTTTTAGAAGAATTAGTAGACATTTTGTGTGTGTGTGTGTGTGTGTGTGTGTGTGTGTGTGTGTGTGTGTGTGTGTGTGTGTGTGTGTGTGTGTGTGTGTGTGTGTGTGTGTGTGTGTGTGTGTGTGTGTGTGTGTGTGTGTTAGTACGTAGCATCACTAAACTAGTCTAAAGTCATGTAATTATCATGTTTGCAAGATGATCATCATTCTAACATCACCACAAGTTTGTATTTACCAGAAAACTCCCTCTGACTCTCCAAATTGGGGGTCAAAATCAAAATAAGATAACTGTGAATTTTGATCATTTGTGTACATTTTATGAAGAATATTGATAAAGCATGCCAAAAACACTACTCAATCACTAGTTTATGAGGGGTAAAACTTGTGGTAAATATTTTTATTTATATGTTTAACTATTACAAAATAAGGATTTAAATTGTACTATTAGGTAAAACTTTTAATTTGACATTATTACAAAGTACTTAAGTGTGTTAAGCAACAGTGAACTTAATTTCACCAAGAACAACATGTTCCTGAATCAACAACTTTGTTGATCCTGAAACAACATTCCAATCAACCAATCAGATTTGAGGGATAAGTTTTCAAGTTTAGACAACAGTGTTATTCACCTGTCTCTATTCTATTGTCTCTGATTTTAAGGATGTTATGGGATAGGGGTTGGGATAAGGTTAGGACTAAATATTCGGATAGGAATGTTGTTCCAGGATCAAGAAAACATGTTGAACCAGTAACATTTATCTTACTTGGCAAAATCACAGTTACCGTTAAACAACATAGTCTCTGAAAGTGTAGGCCTACTCTCTTTAATGACACTTAAGTAGCCTTTTATTACAGTAATATTATATTACATATTATGTATCTGTACTTACAGTTTTTTAAAATATATTTTTTAAGATTTAAAGTAGCCTACACTTCAAGTGCACATTCATTTCAGTTAAGCATACTTCTTTTTCACAAGGGTAAACACTTGCTGGGTGGACTTCTAGCATTACTCTCAAACACTGTACACCCGATTATGCCCTTCACTCCAGAACTCGCACTAAAACACTAAATCAACTGACAATTTATGTAAGATGAAATATTAGTACCACAGTACTGAATGTGCAATTAATGAGCCATTTATACTAGGCCTTCAATAACGGAAAGAGAGCTAAGAAGCTTGACTTGTTCTGATGGCGAGGTGTGCAGACTGCAATACTGGTAATAGGGTATATTTCCATGCTTTCGCACTCCTTCATCACTTTGTTTATTTGCACCGAGCCCCAGGACAGTCCGGCACTGTTACCCCTCTGACAGCTGGAGGAAGAACAGACATGAGCCGCAGGACACTGCACTGCCCGACTCAAAACACTGACACACTGGAGCCTGGAGGGAGAGAGCGACACAGCTGAGAGAGTGAGGAAAGAGTAATGGATGTTTCTTCAAATATGGGCACTGTTTACCATGTGGACTTTTAAAATATAAACTCTCTGAAAACACTCTTTTCACACTCATTATTTAATGAGGTTTATTTCATTTGTACAAAGTGCACATGAATCAAAGGAGAATTCTGAATTTTATTCTGAATTTTTTCATGATCCATTCATTTTGTGTGTATGACGATGGTGAAATTACATTTTAGCAATAAAATAATTGGTTTCTTTGACTTGTTAAGGCTAATTTCATACCTATATTTGCTGTATCCTAAATACATACAATTAAATAATATTTTGTCTTTTGACTTTGACTTTTTTCATAATTTGACAAAATGTCAGCTTGGTTGGAAACAATAAAAACATTTCACACCTCTCATATAAGTAGAAGTTGAGGAGTGAATATGGAAAGTGATGCAAAATGAAAGAGAGCAATTAAGAATGAGTGAAGCAGTATTAATAAAGGCTTGAGTTGTGTCCCAAATGACACACTATGCACTATGTCCTTTACCATCTATTGCATGAATTTTATAGGTTATTTAATCATCTAGTATCAGTGTCTGATAGCCTCTTCCCCTTTGCTATGTAAGGACATCTGAGACTGTCTAGTGCATTAAGTGTCCAACATTCCACACTTCATATTTTTAGTTAATTAAGTGCATCATTCAGGCATTAATTAAGTGCACTTTTTCTTTTTGGAATTTTCAGTGTGAAGTTAAGTCAAGTCACCTTCATTTATATAGCGCTTTTGACCAGGGTGCGAACTACGGGGGAGCTAGGGGGAGCTCGGCTCCCCTTAATAAGACATGGGCTCCCCTGAAAACGTGATTTGTGAAATTTTGGGGGGTCTCAAAAAATATTGACAATGTGTTATTTTGACGTGCAATTTCAGTTTTGTGTAATGTGATCATCGTGGATTATTATGTGTAAAATAGCAAAGATATCATTCATTCATGCAGGACGGCGATTTAAACCTACCGGCAATTCACTTCAATAAAGATAACTAGGCCTATGCTATTCTTGTCATGAGCATCAAGGTGTGGTGGCGCTGCGGTGCAAATTCCACTCATGTTAACTCACAGATTCGTCGAAAAAAATATAAATGATGGCCATTGATCTGCGCGCGAAGTCCTTGAAATCCATTCTGTGTTGAGGTAATGCATGTTATTCCCAAAATGTGTTGTGGCTGGGTTGTTATAGTTCTGCGTGACTCTCGATGGTTTAGGCCTAATTGAACGGAGGAATTATGGTATTCTTCTGTAGCCCGACGAATTTAACCGTTGTTCATGTGAACTCAAAGACAGCCTTTATAGACTATTTATTGGTGGATGTTTGCTGTTTGACCTATCAATTCGGGTCGATAAAGTATAATAGGGTAAATCCTGTATAGTGATTTATCCTATATAGTGCTTGCATAAAGCAAGTAGTGCACTTGTGACTTGTAAGTTAGCTGTTATCTGTCGTTCATGAACGATCCATTCATTGCGTCTGTCACGTGACAGATGAATGAAATACTCTGAAGGTAAAGTAATTATTTATGTTCGTTGTAAATTATTTTTGACTGCATTATAATGATTTCTTAATTCAGAATATAATCAAGATTCCGTAGGTGGATGTGTTAAAAGTATAACATAAAGCCCCTTAGATGAACGAAATAGCTCGAAAAAAGCTTCTTTCATTTTGATGAACGAGATCGAACAAGAGAGTCAGTAAAATGATTCGAACTTCCCATCCTCGTATGGCACGCGCATAACCAATACCCCCCCCCCCCCTTGAAAAAAAAAAACATCAACAAAATTGGGCTCCCCCAAAAGACACGTTATAGTTCGAACACTGCTTTTGACAATATAGATTGTTTCAAAGCAGCTTTACAGTGATAATAGGAAATTAAAGTAACAGAGATTGTTTTGGCTTTACAGCAGCTCTAGAATAAAGTTATTGTCCAGCAAAATTTAGCTTTGATTGATTCACTTCCATTGCAAAGATCATTAGTTATTAACTTAGGGGCCGCTTACACGACACCGTTCTAACAGAAAACCCTTAATGCGCTCCAGTGCCTGGTGGCTCGAGAATGCAAAACTTGAAATAGGTTCCAAGGTGCAAGCCTTGAAGAAAAAAACAAGTAATAAAAACTCGGTGAGTGTTTTAGCGCAATTTTCTGACCTCATGGGATCACAACACTAAGAGATAGTAAATCTTTTCCGTTTTTTTTTTTTTTTTGTGCGTTCCCGAGATTAGACCTTCCTTAACATAATGCCGAAAACCCGAAGTCTCTAGGTGGTCTGGTTGAGGAGTAGATAGAAGTGCAAGATTGGTGCGCACAGACAGAACAGAAATCACGAGTTAACAATCGGAATTTTGTCCAGTGGAAAATTGCGCTAAAAAAAAGTATCTCTGCGCAAGCTTTACAAATGCAAACCTGTGAAAACGCTGACTGCGTGCACGTGTATTACGTGTTTAGTCTATAGGTATGGGCGTTTGAATATATATGTGCGCAGGCATATTGTCTTTCATTACAAATTGACCTCAACAAATTACTTGTCTGGCCTTAAAAATGTATAATATATAATTATTTATCGCTTCCGCGTAGCCATGTGAACCCGAACTATTTTGACAATGTTTTATCTGTACAGAGGTAAAGGGAAGGAGAAGGGAGCCTGACACTTCAGGACTGTGTTGTCGTCGTGTCCAGGCGCAGGTCTTTCATCAGATCTGGATACGGCCTTTATCTGGCGGACTGCGGTAAACTTCGGGATAAACAGAGAGACTAATATTAGCGTAGACACCATACTTCTTATGATGTAATACATCAGGATTTATGGGGAGTGTTCCTGGTTTCACCTGACCTAATCTATGCAGCCTAACATTGAATTATAGAAGTTTATAATATGTTATGTGTATGCAAAGAGATGTGTTTTTAGTCTAGATTTAAACTTACAGAGTGTGTCTGCTTCCCGGACACTGTTAGGAAGATCATCTACCGCCAGCAGTCGATTTTGATATTCTAGGTATTATCAACTGGCCGGAATTTTGAGATTACAATAGGACTATATGTGAAGGACTATAATGCGTTAAGAGCTCGCTCAAGTACTGCGGAGCTAAACCATTTAGTGCTTTGTAAGTAATCAGCAATATTTTAACATTTATACGATGTTTAGTAGGGAGCCAATGCAGTGTTGACAGAACTGGGCCGATATGGTCATACTTCCTGGTTCTGGTAAGAACTGGAGCTGCTGCGTTTTGGACCAGCTGTAGTTTGTTTATTAAGCGTGCAGGGCAACCACCCAGTAGAGCATTACAATAATCTAGCCTTGAGGTCATGAACGCATTAACTAATTGTTCTGCATTTGTCATTGAGGGCATATTGCGTAATTTAGATATAGTTTTAAGATGGAAGAATGCAGTTTTACAGATACTAGAAATGTGACTTTCAAATGAAAGATTGCTATTAAAGAGCACACCCAGGTTCCTAACCGATGACAAAGATTTGACAGAGCAGCCATCAAGTGTTAGATTGTATTCTAGGTTATTACATGAGGAAGTTTTGGTTACACTTTATTTTAAGGTGTCATTGTTACAGTGTAATTATATATTTAATACTGAATAATATTAATCAACTACATTTACTTACTATAGGGTTAGGGTAGGATTTGGTTGAGGGTTAGTTGCATGTAATTATGCATAATTTACTGTTATTTCTATAGTATGTACGTGTGTAACAAGGACACTGTAAAACAAAGTGTTACCAAAGTTTTTTGTCCAATAATTAGAATCTCTGGGGTTTTTTTTTTCATAATTAAGTAGTAGGAAATGATTAGTCATCCAGTTTTTTATATCAGCTATGCATTCCGTTAATGTTGTGAATTGGTAAGTTTCGTCAGGGCTTGAAGAAATATAGAGCTGAGTATCATCAGCATAACAGTGAAAACTAATGCCATGCTTCCTAATGATATTTCCTAATGGTAGCATGTACAGAGTGAACAGCAATGGTCCTAGTACTGAGCCTTGTGGTACACCATACTGAACTTGTGATCGATAAGACATCTCTTAATTTACTGCTACAAACAGATAACGGTCAGATAAGTATGATTTAAACCATGCTTATGCAATTCCACTAATGCCAACATAATTTTCGAGTCTATTTAAAAGAATGTTGTGGTCAATAGCATCAAATGCAGCACTAAGATCGAGTAACACTAATAGAGAGATACAACCATGATCGGATGATAAGAGCAAATCGTTTGTGACTCTAATAAGAGCAGTCTCAGTACTATGGTACGGTCTAAATCCTGACTGGAAATCCTCACAGATACCATTTCTTTCTAAAAAGGAACATAGTTGTGAGGATACTGCCTTTTCTAGTATATATATACTATACTAGACATACTATATATACTATGGGATGCACATTTGGTGTTTGAAGAGAGAGAGAGAGAGAGAGAGTGACAGAAACATGAAAGGAAATATCACAAATGAGGTCTTTTTAACATCTCATTTGTTTTTCCAAGAATGTGGAGACTTTTTATTCTCTTGCTTCTTAAATATTTCTTGTGAGAGAAAAAGACCCTTGTATCTTCACGTCTCTTCACTAGAGTTTCAGAGGAGATCACAACAAAGTGCACTCAAACTCGCCCAGATAAAGTCTTTAATCTAAAGTCATCTCAATATGAACTCAAACATTTATCATCCAGTTCTTCCAAGACCCAACAGTTTGACCTTTGCTAAGCACATTCAACAATGCTTTTTAGAAACATCTGAGATAAACTTACTAGATAACATGAAACAACTGAGAACTCCATTTGATTAATATGTTATGACCTCAAACCACTTTTACTGTAGCACTGCTCCATGTAAGGCTTTTCTATCGTTAAACTTGCTCTGTAGCTCACCTGGTGCAGCATTGTTCTTGTGATGTGGAGCTCTCAGGTATCAGTCCAGTGAAAAACCAGTCACAATAGAAGAGATCAAACACTTGTAAAAGCAAGCTAAAGTGGCATGGGATTTTTCAGCAAATGCATTTTCATCTTGTTTGCTCTTGTTAACACTATCGGTTAGGTTAATGGAAGGATTTAGTTTAGGTGGTACATTATTTTCAAATGCGATGAGCATTAACTTCTAGTTCCACTATTAGGACATCTACAGAATACGTACAACAACCAGCGCAATAAATGGTTACCACATTCACGTTCATCTGTTTCAGATAAAACTAAACACACACAAGCGCCACTCACTGGACATTTCACTTTGAATGTGTAACGTGCAAGATAAGTGCAAGAAACAACGTGATATCATTTTGCAAAAATGTCACCACAGGCACGTTTTACCAATGATGAATGGATTCAGAGGACTTTTGTGATATTTTCAGGGAATTGTATTTTATTGAAAAAATGATTGTATTGTGGGGGGATAGTACCCTTTCAAAATGTAGACATTTGTACCTTATTCACCCCTAAAGTGTACAGTACCACAATGTATATATTAGTGACTTTTGAAAGGATACTGCCCCAGTGACATCTTTTGTGCCATTTTCTCTTGAGAGTGTACAATGTAAATCAATGCTTACCAAAAACTGTTTGGTTGCGATATTCTTCAAAATAACTTATTTTGTGTTTTGAAAAAGACAGAAATGCATAGGTTTGAAATGATGAGAAGGTGAGTAAATAATGACGGAATTGATGACAGAAGCTGATGAAAAAGCAACCTCTGAGCAATGATATATAATTAGAATAGCCATGGTTGCTGGGGAAATAAAAAGCTAATAATTAAATGATTACTTTCTAAAGGTTTGGCAAAATATCCTGAAAATGACAAGGACAAAAACCAGACGATGACAAAATAGGATAAAGATTGAGAGTGAGAGAAAAATAGAAAAATAATGAAAAAGACAACAGGACCCTATAATTAGCTGAGAGATGAAGCAGGTCCTCTGACCCAGACAAGGGCAGACAGTGGGATGTGGTCGCTTCGCCAACTGCCAAACACTTCAAAGAACGAGACAACTTAAGACGGTGAAGATGTCCCTCTCAGCTACTGCAAGCATATCATCCAACACTCACTCTGCTTAGAAACAGGCCTTTAAAGATCAGACGGCCCGCAAAGACCAAGACCATGTGCAACCATGGAAACAGAGTGTGTGCTAAGAATGAGAAGCGAAGCCACAGCACATGAATCTGATGTTGAGCAAACATTAGGCAGTTGAATATGAACCAAAAATCTAAGTCATTATATTGGATCATATATGTGCATACCTGACATCCCCACATACAGCAGAACCAGTACTGTAATCATAGGAAGTGTCTCTTTGCATATCTTTTAAACTATATCGTGTTATTTAATATTAATATATTATATTATATTTTAATTGTGACTTCATAATTACAAATGTATTTAATATAAATATCTTCTTTTGTGTTCCGGAGATAAAAAAAAATATATCATGCAGGTTTGGAATGACACGAGGGAGAGTAAATTATGACAGAATTTTCATTTTGGAGTGAGCTCTCACTTTAGAAATAGGCTTCATTTTCTTTAAGCATCATGGGCTGTCATTAGAGGAATTCAAACAAGAACTGACATGGAGGAGTAAAGAAAGAGAAGGAGAAAGAGAAAGAGAGAGAGCAAGGCAGATGTTGTGCTGTGGAGACGGTGGGGAACGGCATTGTTGCACATGCCATGCTCGAATACGGAACATCTGTCTGAAATATTTCTGTGCAATGTGGCGTGAAAGAGTGTGAGGGGGTAAGAATGAGGTGGGTTAGAAAAATCATATCAAATACATGTCAAGTACCATAATCAAGTCAATGTGCACTCCAGGGAGAACCAAATGTGTGAAGAAATGGCCTTTCGTTATTGTACATAATCGATAATCCATCTAATTTAATTCATTTACACCATAACCGGAATTATGTAAAGCCACGCTGACATTGCAGACCACTTCTGATGTTGCCATTGCCAGAGAAGGTAATCTTATCCCATAAACTCCACCTATCATGTTGTCCTTGCTGACCATTATGCTTAACAGGATGTGTTTGTTCTTCAAAAAAGAAGAGCTAAACAGCACAGTGAATATGTTGCTTAGCACTGCAGAATAAATCATTCCTCAGATGAGAATTTGAGACATTATTCTGATAATAATATGGACATGAACAGTGAGCGTGATTTCACCAATTGCAACATATTCCTGTATCAACGTCTTTGTTCTATCATTTTCTATAATTTCCCTCTGATTTTAGGGATAAGTTATGGGTAGGGTTAGGGCTTGGGATAAGGATAGGACTAAATATTCAAATATGAATGTTGTTCTTCGATCAACAAAATATGTTGACCCAGGAACATGTCTTGGCAAAATCATGGTGATGGAACCGGAACATAAACAGGCAACAGATGGCCAATGAGGAAAGCAATTGCTCTGTTTCTCTGTGAAATGAGGTCATAATTTAATTTGGCTTTAATCTCCTAATCTGATTCATATCTGCATGTGAAGTTTCATAAACACACTATTGCTAAGTACTGACAGGGAGAGAGTTGAGGCTGGGATCTTTAGGCAGAAATTCATTAAACAAAGACAAGAATATAACACAAGAAGATAATAACTAACAATGAAACAAAGAAAACAAGGGCTATGATTAACTAAACTAGAATCAGGAGAAGAACATAATCAATGACAAATGAAAACACTCAGACTGAATGCGAAATCGCCCCCTAAATCCTCAATCACTATTTCCTATGTTAGTCCACTAATACTGTTCACCTGAAGGAGTGAATGAAAACGAGTGAGTGAATTCGAAAAGCCGTCGAACATACATTGGCTGTGCACTCGTTATTGTGGTGCAATATGGGTGTGATGAGGTTCAAGGTTGGAAGGAAGAAGACAGGGTCGGCGTGACTGGGACTCGTACGTTTTTATTAGGATAACTTCAAAATAACAACAAACAAAAGTCACACCCACAGCGCATTCACCGTAGACTCGCTACAGCAC
The DNA here is from genome assembly GCA_022828995.1 of Vimba vimba. Taxonomy (NCBI): domain Eukaryota; kingdom Metazoa; phylum Chordata; class Actinopteri; order Cypriniformes; family Leuciscidae; genus Vimba; species Vimba vimba. The sequence goes on along the minus strand of CM040834.1, from coordinate 4,562,672 downwards.
AGACAATAGTTCACAAACAGGCTGTCCCTCTTTCCAGATGGTTATCTCACGATACTCTTTCCCCAGCCATCTTGTACGAATCCTCAGTCCTTCTCTCTCTCCTGTTCTCTTTCCAGAGCGGCTTATATTCAGTCTCTCCACGCCAATTACTGCAACAAGACACAGGTGTCCGTCATTTGGTCTTGGGTCTCGGACAGGTTGCAACTGCTGCCGTCTTATCAATTCCACTTCCACACGCCCAACTGCACACTTTTCCGTGTTGTCCGTTAGTCCAGCCCCTCTCAGGACAGCCTACAAGTGTTGCATATGATGCTGCCAGTCATTGCTATAGATGATAATGTCATCCAGATCGGCAGCGGCATATGCAGCATGCGGCCAGAGAATTTTGTCCATGAGACGCTGAAAGGTGGCCGCAGCCCCGAACGACCCGAAAGGAAGTGTAACAAATTGGTGTAATCCAAACGGCGTTGTGAAAGCTGTCTTTTCTTTGGATATAGGAGATAAGGGGATCTGCCAATACCCTTTCATTAAATCCAGCGTCGAATAAAATTGAGCAGTACCCAGCCGATCAAGCAATTTGTTAACCCGCGGCATTGGATATGCATCGAATTTCGATACAGCGTTCACCTTGCGATAATCCATGCAGAACCGAACCGAGCCGTCCATTTTATGCACCAAAACTATCGGACTCGCCCAATCATTGCTGGATTCCTGTATTACTCCCATGTCTTGCATCGCCTCTAATTCACTCTGAACTACCTTTTTGTGTGTGTTCAGGCAAGCAATATGGCCGGCTGTGCATTACCATGCCCGGCTCAGTCTCAATGTGATGCTGGATAAGGTCCATTCAACCAGGCAGGGATGAGAACACATCAGCAAATTCTGCTTGTGAATTGGCCACATCTATGAGCTGGGAGGGTGAGAGGTGACCTCCTCCTGGGGCTAGCGTGAGAGATTGCCTTTTTGTGTTCACTTCTGGCCCGAGATCCTCCTCTCTGCTCACCATCATCGCCAGCATCACTGACTCCGCCTCCCTTCACTGTTTAAGGAGGTTGAGATGGTAAATCTGATGTGCCCCGTTCATGTCTGTTCGTATTACCTCATAATTGAGATCCCCGACTCGCCGTGTGACCTCAAAGGGTCCTTGCCACTTCGCAAGTAATTTAGAGCTAGAAGTTGGGAGCAATACAAGCACTTTATATCCCGGTGCAAATTCACGTAGTCTAGTTCCCTTGTTGTATAGCTGGCTTTGTTTGTCCTGACCCTGTAATAAATTCTCCATAGAGAGCGGAGAAAGTGTGGAGTTTTGTTCTCAGGTCCAGTACATATTGAATTTTGTTCTTACTGTTCAAAGGTCCCTCCTCCCAAGTCTCTCTAAGAACATCTAACACCCCGCGGGGTTGACGCCCATGGAGAAGCTCAAAAGGGGAAAACCCTGTGGAGGCTTGGGGGACCTTGTGCACAGCGAACAAGAGGGGTTCCAGCCACTTATCCCAATTTTTGCCGTCTTCCTGAATGAACTTCCGAATCATGTTTTTTAACGTGTGATTAAATCTTTCCACCAGACCGTCTGTTTGTGGGTGATAAATGCTGATGTGAATAGATTTAATGCCCAATAATTCATAATAGATTTAATGCCCAATAATTCATAATAGATTTAATGCCCAATAATTCGTTTGCAAATAGTCACATAAACATAAACATAAACGCCGTGCCTTGATCGATGAGAATCTCTTTCGGGATTCCCACCCGGGAGATTAACTGAAACAGCGCGCCCTTTACGCTTTTTGCCGAAATTTTGAGAAAACGTCAAAACGCCCATTGTGCAGTGGTTTCGCGGACGCAGCCCTCAGCCGACCCTCCCCAGCCGACCTAATGACCCATGTGGGGTTAGGCCCCCCTGACGATAGTGGGCAATCGGACAAATAGTGGGTTAGTGGGACGGGGGGGTGTGGCGCCACACTGAGGATGAAGGTGGCACTGCTTCTGGGGGTCTCGGATTTCGATGGAACTGCAGGATAGCGGGAGACACAAGCAAAGCAAGTTACATCAGTCAGAAATAATGAAAGAGGAGCGTCATTGTATTCCACGGATCAGATGAATTATATTTGGTCTCAAGAACAGATAAAGAAGCTGTATATCTGTGGTTGACTATGCAAAATCAAAAACTGGGCTGCCGCACGTTCGAGAGTGGGATCACTTAGACCTGACCAAACGGGTAATTTGGATAAGATTAGCATCTGAGTGGGTGAGTTGTGCGGTGACATCCATCGCTCCAGTTAAACAAAACAGCAACAGTCGTACTAAATCACATATGGCAGCAGAAAGCATTTTGCAAAGAGCCAGTCAGAAAACAATCATACAGAGTGTTGTTAATGCACAGGCTGAACAGATTGAAACTACTGCTTGAACAGCTTACAAAGAGACAAAACGCAAAAGACATGCCCATGGATTTGAGCACGAAATAGACTGGCAAGAGTTAAATGGCATCAATATGAGACGTATCTTTCATTTTAATGTAGTGTGCGCCAGTTTTCAGGAACACATCTCATCTGAAATGAGATGTCAATTTTTTTAAATATTGAGCAGAGTGCCCCCATAATTAGCCATATTGACTAGGCAACATGGCTAAGTTGCCTTGTCATAAACGCTTTGGACATAAACGTCATAAACATAACATGGCTAAGTTGCAAAGTTGCCTTAAGTGATGACATGCAGTTGCAAATGTTGTTCAAAATATACATTCACATCTTTGCACCAATAACATGCACAACACTTTGTTTTACTACCAAATTATGTGTAATATGTCATTAATTTAACTTACAGTGGAATTTTTTCAGTTTCACTTTATTTTGATGGTCCCTTTAACACAATCTGTTGACTATATGTAACATTGCACCTACATATCTACTAGGAGTGGAACGGTACACAGAAGTCTCGGTTCATACCTCGGTTCAGACATCATGGTTCGGTACGAGTTCGGTACAATGGAGGGAAAAGCAAAACAAAAATGCAGAAGTCTTGTGCATGCCTCAGGCTGTACCACCAAAGGAAAATAAATTACTTAAGCCTTGTATTTTTTAAATAAGTTTTATTAATAAAGTAAAGGCATAGAACCAGTTTATTTGTAGTGCACTGACAATAGTTTTACATAATTAGTTTATTAATTAAATTAATAGAAAGACAAAAAGACCTTGAGATATGTTTGGTAATTGTACCTGAATGAATTAAAAATGAATTTGCTACATTTCAGATTAATATATTTCAATATATTGTGTCTCTCTCACACACACACACACACAACATATTCCAGCATTGCAATCTTTACCTCGCAGCCTGCGGGGCTACAGATTAGGTGTCCCTAAAGAACCCGCGTATCTAACAGTAGTTCCGCATTACATTAATTAATTTGCATGCAAGTTTTATTTATTTTTATACCGTGTATTCTCCGTGTAAATTTATGCACCGAACCGTGACGCCTGTCGCGTTTCGGTTCAATACGAATACATGTACCGCTCCACCCCTAATGTCTACTAACTCTCATTAGAGTGTTAGTAGAGTATTAGTAGACTGGTAGGGTTAGGGTTAGAATAAGTTGAAATGTACTTGCAAAGGTACTAGTCAGAAGAATCTCTGTTGGGGACCATCACAATAAAGAGTTTGTCTGCTTATTATCTGCTAACTCTTTATTGTGATGGTCCACAACAGACATTCTGTTGACTATAAGAAACTTTGCAGGTACGTGTCAAGTTATTCTAACCCTACCAGTCTACTAATACTCTACTAACACTCTAATGAGAGATAGTTGACATGTAGTTGCAAAGTCACTTATAGTCAACAAAATTTTCAAAAGGGACCATCAAAATAAAGTGTTACCATGTTTTCCTTGACATCTCGCGATTTTGGGGCATGCGAGTTTCCAAACAAGATGCATGATGGAATACACTTAGCCTTGAATACCACTCCGAAGCGGTATTCGAGATGGTGTGGGTTTAGTGTATATTAAGGGCACTGAGCTTTGGTATTTTTAAGACATGGGACAGTCTTGCGTACTGACTTCCTGTCACATGCACGTGTGGTCAAGTGACCAAGACATCAATTGTGTATTTTTGCACAGGCAGTTTGTCTATCTTATCTGACACATTTACATGATACAATTTTCACATAAAAACGTATACATTGTTTATTTACATGACAACAGCGTTTTGGGGGCCTAAAAAGCAAACTTTTGAAAAATGTATTTCAAAGTGCAAGTTTTTGAAAAGTATACCATCATTGTCTCCATGTACACAACAGAAAACGTGAATTTGTGAAAAATTACATTATGCGCATGCAATTACATGTTCAGTCTATAGAGTGTTGCAGGTATGACACCAGAAGCCAGAAGAACAAGTGACTGCTGGTTCCTTCAGGATTGTCCTATGATACTTTGACGTTCTGTTCTACAACGTACACTGCACACACCCCAAACAGGGGTTATTGTTATTAAACAATAACCAAAATAACTCTTGTTATTAAAAACATATATTTTCTAAAATGAACATGCTGCATCATTTTGCGTTATAGGTGTGTAGAATTTTTATTTATTTTTTTATTGAAGAACCGCATAGGAAAATTTCAAATGAACCAGCAGCAAATTAGTCTTGTACAAGTCAACGTGATCAAACTTCAGTGGAAGTTGAATTAGAAAATAAGTATCAAAATATGCACAGACAAGAGAACAGGAATATTAAAAGACCGATTCAATTACATCACCTACAGTGCTTCATGGGACAAGGGGTGCTTCACCTCGCTCCTCCATCCTATGATCCGGAAACCGATCGAGCTCAGTCATCTTGAAGATCATCTCAATTCTCTAACTGCACCGTGAGGAGGATGGCTTCCTGAGTAGTCATAAGTGAGGATACATGGGTGTATCCTTTGCGGAAGTGTCTTATCGACTAAACATGACACACGTATAAATTCTCCTCCCCCTTCATATCGGTCACAATCATTTTAATTCATACTTTACCTTTGCAGTTTAAATAAACCACACATCTCACATATTTCAACAGGGTATTTTGCTTTATTATTAATGAATTTCTTAAATAACCAAACTTCAACAATATAAGGGCAGATCCTTTGAGCGCTGCTGATGACGCTATGAAGTGACGCTCGAGTAATCAATAATTCCAGTGTATAAATAAGCTTTCCTTCGATTCCTCCGTCCTCCTTTTCTTTCCTTGAAGCCTTACCTTGCATCCTACAGGAGGTGGAGCTGAGACACAAAGAAGGGAAATGATGAAAGGAAACGAGGATGCAAAAAAAAAAAGAATTGAGAAGCAACCAAGGTGTTCCCTACAGAGCTCTTTTGGAAAGAAGTTTTGGTTGCCAAATTAAGAGCACCATCCTTCAGATGACGTTAAACCAGGTCCTGACTCTCTGTGGTCATTAAAAATCCCATGGCACTTTTCGTAAAGAGTATGGGTGTAACCCTGGTGTCCTGGCCAAATTTCCTCCATTGGCCCTTGCCAATCATGGCCTCCTAATAATCCCCACCATTGAATTGCCTCTATCACTCTCTCCTCTCCACCTATAGCTGGTGCGTGGTGAGCGCACTGGCGCCGTTGTACTGTGGCTGCAGTTGCATCATCTAAGTGGATGCTGCACACTGTTTTTGGTTGAGGAGAGATCCCCTGACATGATTGTGAAGCACTTTGGGTGTACAGTAGTATAAATTAAAGCGCTATATAAATGCCTCAGTGGTAATGATTTTCACCAGGAATGATTCTGTTGGGTAACACTTTATTTTGATATTCCACATTAGACATCCTACTAAGTAACTTTGGAGCTACATGTCAACTTACTGTCATTAGATTAGTAGACTCTCTGCTTAATATCTGCTAACACTATTTTATGGGTCCCAACAGACATTCTACTTACTATAACTTGGCAGCTACAAATCAACTATCCTCCTAACCTGAACCTAACGGTCTACTAATACTCTGAGTGTTAGTTGACGTAGTTGAAAAAGTTAATTCTAGAATGTCTAAAGGGCACTATTGAAAAAGTAACCACAAAATGTTTCAAACTAATGGCTTCAAAAGCATAACCTTGAGCTTTCACTAGCAGTCTTTAAGGTTAATTTAAAACTTCACTTTCTCCATAGGGAGTTATTAACTTCAGGAACACTATGCTTGAATGTTATATGGGACTTGAATAGTACAGGACGACTATCAGTTTCACCACATTGGCAGAACAAGGCACTTTTTGAAAGTCAAAAAGCAGTTAAATCAGACATGCAGCAAAATGACAAGTCAGATACAACCAAGGATTGATTTTTCAGTTTTATTGAGAACCTCTTTTTTTGCCCTTGAACCATTATAGGACCAAGTGAGGCCTTGCCTTCCCACTGAATGCCTAGGAAGAAAAAAGCCAAGTTAGAGCACTTGAATCAAAAGCAACCTTACAAAGAGGCTACTAACCTCCATAGGGAGAAGCAGCAAATTCACCATGAAGACAACATGTTGAATCACAGCAACCACAAACTTGGTCATTTCCATCAGCAGCAAACCACCTGCACCAAAACAAAGACATGTAACCTTAAACATGAGAAAAGGGGCTCCACCCCTTTTACCTTAATTGATTATCCTTGATTCTCCTGTAGAGTGTATGCATCTTGGGGATGCACCACTCTGCAAATGTTTTATGCGCCTGTCCAAATACCCACACTTGCCGTCTTTGTACTTGACCACTTGTCTACTTATATGACCTACAGTATTTTCGGTCTTTGATCCAAGTTTTCAAGTGGGCTTTAAGAGCGCAAGTGCGTGTAGAACTTTTGATTTCCCAATGGGACACACTTTTAGTTTTTCAAAAATGCAAGTTTACAGAGCTTTATTTACACATTTTGATTTCAAGCACTTTGCATTTTAAAATAAACTTTTAAATGTCTGTTCAGTCCCTATATAACAAAAGACACAATAAAAAAAATGGTGATGTTTCTTTTAAGCAAGAAAAGCGCCTTTTTCAGTCTTTTTCGTAGTTTTTCCTCTTTGTCGCCATCTCTGTTCAAAATCTGCGATTGCAGTTATTCACGGAATTATCAACTTTACTTGGGTTGTGCCTCGGCATGGCACAGTGCAGATGAATCCAATGTTTTGAGGAGAGTGTGCGGCTGTCAGTGTGGATACTGTTTTTTGGAAGCACAGATTCTACTTTTTGGAAGTATGACCAACATAAGAATTTTCACCGGAAAATGTCATCTGAACAAGTAAGAAACATCCACGTTTGTTCTGACCAACTAAGGGTAAAAAAGCATTGCAGTAAATTGTGCTGATTAAATCTAATGATCGCTTATCATATCACATCAAACCATGCAAATTATACTTTCTTCTCAAATTGTTAATGTTAATAACATCAGCATTGCGTGACTACATTTAATGCCCTTCCGATATTTATTCTTTTTTTTTTTTTGCATGGGCCCGGTTGCAGTCTCTTTTATTCTATAGCCACTCCAAAGTCGGAAGTCTTGAAGTCAACGGGTGAATCTCCAGTTGTCACTGATGATTGTCATTTGAACCTTTCTAGACCCGCCATCAAATTGATAAGTTTAATTATATCAAGGGCTGTGAGAAAAGACTATAAATCTCCACCTTCACCATCCTCACACTCATAGCCTACTAGCCGAGACTCTTCTTTATGTGTACAGATGTGACGTAATGACACAAAGACATGCTCAAATTTCCCATGGAAATCCACCAGTACCACTGGAATTAAAAACATTATTACAAGCTTACCGTTTTGAATCGAGCTAAGGCAAGAAGATAGTTTTGAACACTGGCTGGTTATGTACTTGCTCAAAAATTTATTTTGGATAATTTTTAACCCCAAAAAGTTACAGAATGCAGCTTTAATGGTAGCTCCCTGTCGCTTAGTCACACGCATCCTATCATACAAACATCTGTCAATCATCTTGTCAAAGATGGCCTGTCAATCATCTTGTCAAAGATGGCCTGTCAATCATCTTGTCAAAGATAAAATCCTCCATCAGAGAGAAATGCAGAAGCACGTTGATCTGCAGTTGCGGGTCTTACATGCAGAGATTTTCCTCATATTTATGCATAATAATGCATTTAAAAGTTAATTGCCAAACGGATCTTTATAAAAGTCCACGTTGTTATTGCAGATGAAATATAACATGGATAACATTAAATAAATATTTTTCTCTCAGGTTAAAATAACACTTTTTACACGTGTTTGTAGTTCCTCCTGCAAAGCGCAGTGGGTTGTGGGTAATATTAGCCTTTAGAGTGTGCACGGATCTACACTTCGAAAATCCATCGGAAATGGAAGACCATCTGGGGAATTTTGGCATACTCTTTTCAACATAATATGCTCTGGGAGAGACTTATTTTAACCCCCTAGGGTCGGCGGTCACGCCGGCGTAATCACCTCGCTTTTTTTTTTATTAGTGCAAAAGACACTCAATTAACTTCCTCTATTTTAGTCATATAGGCAAGTTTTATACATCATTCGAAACTGTTAAATGTCTACTTTTATATGTGTACATTCATAATAAAAACAAAATGTTCTGCTTTTCGTAAAATATAGAAAATAAACATGATGCATGTTCTGCCATCTCTCTCAGTGTGAAGTTCATTCTGAAACGTCAGAAAATGAACTGTAACTCAGCGAATAATTGCCACCCATAAGTGAGAGATATGTTTTAGAAAGCTTGAAGTGTCACATGCAAATAGTCCATGTAAAGAAGTGCAAACCTGTAAACTGAAGGATGTAGCTCAGTGGTAGAGCGCATGCTTGTTTCTTAAACCTCGGAACCGCAGATGTGTGCATTCCAGTGTGACCTTTATCACCTATAAATTTTAATTTAAATATGATTTAATGTGGATTCAATCCCCAGCATCTGCACGCAATGTTGGACTTTTAAGTCAAAGGAATATGTTTTGTATAAAGAAAATGATGTTTAAACAAGAAAAAAACAACAGCAGCTAAATCAGGGGATGTAGCTCAGTGGTAGAGTGCATGTTTTGCATGTATGAGGTTTTGAGTTCAATCCCCAGCATCTGCAAGCAATGCTGGACTTTTAAGTCAAAGGCATATGTCGTGCATAAAGAAAATAATATTTAAACAAGAAAAAAAAAAAAAAAAAAAAAACCCAGCTAAATCAGGGAATGTAGCTGAGTGGTAAAATGCATGCTTTGCATGTTTGAGGTCCTGAATTCAAACCCAAGCAATGTGGAACTTTCCATTTCTTTCTTTGCTTGTTTCTTAAACCTTGGAACCGCATATGTATGCATTCCAGTGTTGACCTTTATCACCTCTAAATTTTGATTTAAAGGCACACGTAGGTACATAACAGAACACCCTTATCAACTTGAGGGGATGTAGCTCAGTGGTAGAGCGCATGCTTTGCATGTATGAGGTCCTGGATTCAATCCCCAGCTTCTCCAAGTCATGTTGGACTTTTAATTCAAAGCCATATATCACATATACGTTGTGCATAAAGAAAATAATATTTAAACAAGAGACAAACATCAGCCGAATCAGGGGGTTTAGCTCAGTGGTAGAGTGCATGTTATGCATGTTTGAGGTCCTGGGTTGCATCTCCAAGCAATGTTGGATTTTTTTAATCAAAGGCATATCTCACATACAGTGGGGAGAACAAGTATTTGATACAGTGCCTATTTTGCAGGTTTTCTCACTTACAAAGCATGTAGAAGTCTGTAATTTTTATCATAGGTACTCTTCAACTGTGAGTGACAGAATCTAAAACAAAAATCCAGAAAATCACATTGTATGATTTTTAAGTAATTAATTTGCATTTTATTGCATGACATAAGTATTTGATCACCTACCAACCAGTAAGAATTCTGGCTCTCACAGACCTGTTCGTTTTTCTTTAAGAAGCCCTCCTGATCTCCACTCATTACCTGTATTAACTGCATCTGTTTGAACTTGTTACCTGTATAAAAGACACCTGTCCACACACTCAACCAAACAGACTCCAACCTCTCCACAATGGCCTAGACCAGAGAGCTGTGTAAGGACATCAGGGATAAAATTGTAGACCTGCACAAGACTGGGATGGGCTACAGGACAATAGGCAAGCAGCTTGGTGAGAAGGCAACAACTGTTGGCGCAATTATTAGAAAATGGGCGAAGTTCAAGATGACGGTCAATCTCCCTCAGTCTGGGGCACCATGCAAGATCTCACCTCGTGGGGCATCAATGATCATGAGCAAGGTGAGGGATCAGCCCAGAACTACACAGCAGGACCTGATCAATGTCCTGAAGAGAGCTCGGACCACAGTCTCAAAGGAAACCATTAGTAACACTACGCCGTCATGGATTAAAATCCTGCAGCGCACGCAAGGTCCCCCTGCTCAAGCCAGCACATGTCCAGGCCCGTCTGAAGTTTGCCAATGACCATCTGGATGATCCAGAGGAGGAATGGGAGAAGGTCAAGTGGTCTGATGAGACAAAAATAGAGCTTTTTGGTCTAAACTCCACTCGCCGTATTTGGAGGAAGAAGAAGGATGAGTATAACCCCAAGAACACCATCCCAACCGTGAAGCATGGAGGTGGAAATATCATTCTTTGGGGATGCTTTTCTGCAAAAGGGACAGGACGACTGCACCGTACTGAGGGGAGGATGGATGGGGCCATGTATCGCAAGATCTTGGCCAATAACTTCCTTCCATCAGTAAGAGCATTGAAGATGGGTCGTGGCTGGGTCTTCCAGCATGACAACGACTCGAAACACACAGCCAGGGCAACTAAGGAGTGGCTCCGTAAGAAGCATCTCAAGGTCCTGGAGTGGCCTAGCCAGTCTCCAGACCTGAACCCAATAGAAAATCTTTGGAGGGAGCTGAAAGTCCGTATTGCTCAGCGACAGCCCCGAAACCTGAAGGATCTGGGCCAAAATCCCTGCTGCAGTGTGTGCAAACCTGGTCAAGAACTACAGAAAACGCATGATCTCTGTAATTGCAAACAAAGGTTTCTGTACCAAATATTAAGTTCTGCTATTCTGATGTATCAAATACTTATGTCAAGCAATAAAATGCAAATTAATTACTTAAAAATCATACAATGTGATTTTCTGGATTTTTGTTTTTTAGATTCCGTCACTCACAGTTGAAGAGTACCTATGATAAAAATTACAGACTTCTACATGCTTTGTAAGTGGGAAAACCTGCAAAATCGGCAGTATATCAAATACTTGTTCTCCCCACTGTATATATCGTAAATAAAGAAAATAATCTTTATACAAGAAGAAAACTAAAGCAGTGTCATGGGATGTAGCTCAGTGGTAGAGTGCCTGCTTTGCATGTATGAGATCCTGTGGAATGTCTCAGTCAATGTGGAACTTTCCATTACTTTCTTTGCTTGCTTCTTAAACATCGGAACCGTATATGTATGCATTCCATTGTTGACCTAAAGGCACATGTTGGTAAATAACAGAACACAATTATCTCCATTAGGGGATGTAGCTCAGTGGTAGAGCGCATGCTATGCATGTATGAGGTCCTGGGTTCAATCCCCAGCGTCTCCAAGTAATGTAGTACTTTTAAGTCAAAGGCATGTATCACATATACATCGTGCATAAAGAAAAAATAATATTTAAACAAGAGACAAACCCAAACAATGTGGAACTTTCTTTGCTTGTTTCTTAAACCTCGGAACCGCATATGTATGCATTCCATTGTTGACCTTTATCACCTATAAATTTTGATTTAAAGGCACAGGTAGGTACATAACAGAGAACACTCACCTCCCTGAGGGGATGTGGCTCAGTGGTAGAGCGCATGCTTTGCATGTATGAGGTCCTGGGTTCAACCCCCGGCATCTCCAAGCACCGTGGAACTTTCCATTACTTTCTTTGCTTGTTTCTTAAACTTTGGAACAGCATATGTATGCATTCCAGTGTTGACCTTTATCACCTATAAATTTTGTTTTAAAGGCACATGTTGGTAAATAACAGAACACCCTTTTCAACACGAGTGGATGTAGCTCAGTGGTAGAGCGCATGCTTTGCATGTATGAGGTCCTGGGTTCAATCCCCAGCATCTCCAAGTAATGTTGGACTTTTAAGTCAAAGGCATATATCACATATACATCGTGCATAAAGAAAAAATAATATTTAAACAAGAGACAAACCCAATCAATGTGGAACTTTCCATTAATTTCTTTGCTTGGTTCTTAAACATCGGAAGCGTATATGTATGCATTCCAGTGTTGACCTTTATCACCTATACAATTTGATTTGAAGGCACTGGTAGGTACATAACAGAACACCCTTTTCAACGTGAGGGGATGTAGCTCAGTGGTAGAGCGCATGCTTTGCACGTATGAGGTCCTGGGTTCAACCCCCGGCGTCTCCAAGCACCGTGGAACTTTCCATTACTTTCTTTGCTTGTTTCTTAAACCTTGGAACAGCATATGTATGCATTCCAGTGTTGACCTTTATCACCTATAAATTTTGTTTTAAAGGCACATGTTGGTAAATAACAGAACACCCTTTTCAACACGAGGGGATGTAGCTCAGTGGTAGAGCGCATGCTTTGCATGTATGAGGTCCTGGGTTCAATCCCCAGCATCTCCAAGCAATGAGGAACTTTCCATTACTTTCTTTGCTTGTTTCTTAAACCTCGGAACCGTACATGTATGCATTCCAGTGTTGACCTTTAGCACCTATACATTTTGATTTAAAGATACATGTTGGTAAATAACAGAGCTGAATTATCACCATGAGGGGATGTAGCTCAGTGGTAGAGCGCATGCTTTGCATGTATGAGGTCCTGGGTTCAATCCCCAGCATCTCCAAGTAATGTTGGACTTTTAAGTCAAAGGCATATTGTGCCATGTGTTTGGTCACATATACATCGTGCATAAAGAAAAAATAATATTTAAACAAGAGACAAACCCAATCAATGTGGAACTTTCCATTACTTTCTTTGCTTGGTTCTTAAACATCGGAAGCGTATATGTATAGCCTGGCTGCCAGCCCGAACCCCGCCCACAACATTTTTTGGTCGGGAAGTTCGGTCTGGACTCGCTCCGTTGAGGAGCTATTATGCCCGAACAAAAATTGTTCGGACCAATCAAATTGTCAGGGCGGGCTTTATACGATGATGGACAGATGAGCAACGGTAACGTAATCATCCACGTCACCAAAGAGCGCTTGATTTGAATTAGTTTACAACAAAGACGACTGCTGCTGGAGAATTGAGATTTCACGAGTTCACATTTACAAATAAGTCAGATAGAATAAATGCGTATATAAGATTTCACACAAATAAGTCGATAGAATTAATGCGTATATGACGTGCTGTCCGAGGAGAGGGCTGTGGGCTCGGTAGCCATACTCCCCCGTATTCCTGGTTGTGAGAGAACAAGACAAGAGTGAGGATTCGGGGTGGTGGAGGGATGCTGAAAAACTGTCAAGGAGTGTTAGGTAAGTTGACAGAGTGAATATGCTTCCGCATGCTGATAGATAGGGTAACGTTAGACATGGTATTGTTTGATGACAAGTTGATATTGGATTGATTATTTGTACGTGTTCCTCCCGAACTTTGTTTATGAAACATCATAGATTCCGCCATCGCGTCTGTTATAGAAGATATCCACAGCGCATTCATTTTAAAAGAGGAACAGAGAGCCGTGACATTTTGTTGGTTGAAAATATGAATGAAGAACATGCGTCATTTACTCCGTTGCTCTGATTGGTTGTAGGTCTATCCAATTGAGTGCAGAGGTTGTTTTTTTCCTGGTTCGGTTGAGACACACCCCATAATCAAATCTCTATGGAGCAGTCTCAGACTCACATTCTGACTAGAATCTGAGTATGACGACGTCAGGCTAGTATATGTATGCATTCCAGTGTTGACCTTTATCACCTATACAATTTGATTTGAAGGCACTGGTAGGTACATAACAGAACACCCTTTTCAACACGAGGGGATGTAGCTCAGTGGTAGAGCGCATGCTTTGCATGTATGAGGTCCTGGGTTCAATCCCCAGCATCTCCAAGCAATGTGGAACTTTCCATTACTTTCTTAGCTTGTTTCTTAAACCTCAGAACCACATATGTATGCATTCCAGTGTTGACCTTTATCACCTATAAATTTTGATTTAATGGCACATGTTGGTAAATAACAGAACACCCTTTTTATCATGAGGGGATGTAGCTCAGTGGTAGAGCGCATGCTTTGCATGTATGAGGTCCTGGGTTCAATCCCCAGCATCTCCAAGCAGTGAGGAAATTTCCATTACTTTCTTTGCTTGTTTCTTAAACCTCGCTCTAGCGCGCAGTAAAAAGTCACGCCTGATCCTCTTCCTCTCACTTCTGTCAATAGTGGAAAGAGGATCAGGCGTGACTTTTTACTGCGCCAGTCGAAGTACTTCCAAAAGTGCTATTACGCCATACATTATAGTTATCCTTTTTAACCCGCTTAGAAAAACGCCACGTTTTATTTTGTGTCACCATACTTGGTCGTATAACTACTCGTGTAACTGTTTTTAAATAGGGAAAACGTTGATGTGTTTGGTCACTTCTAAATTCATTGCTGCTAGATACCATTGAATATACTGGGGTAAGCTAAGTGCTTTCAAAGTGTCACCGCGCGCTAGAGCGATTAAGTGCACGCACTGAGATGAGAGAGGTATGTATCAACTCGTCTTAGATAAGGGAATAACATAGATTAATATGAAAAAACGGTAGAGTATCCCTTTAAACATCGGAACCATATATATGTATGCATTCCAGTGTTGACCTTTATCACCTATACAATTTGATTTGAAGGCACTGGTAGGTACATAACAGAACACCCTTTTCAACATGAGGGGATGTAGCTCAGTGGTAGAGCGCATGCTTCGCATGTATGAGGTCCTGGGTTCAATCCCCAGCATCTCCAAGTAATGTTGGTCTTTTAAGTCAAAGGCATGTATCACATATACGCCGTGCATAAAGAAAATATAATATTTAAACAAGAGACAAACCCAATCAATGTGGAACTTTCCATTACTTTCTTTGCTTGCTTCTTAAACATCAGAACCGTATATGTATGCATTCCAGTGTTGACCTTTATCACCTATACATTTTGATTTAAAGGCACATGTTGGTAAATAACAGACCTCAATTATCACCAAGAGGGGGTGTAGATCAGTGGAAGAGCGCATGCTTTGCATATATGAGGTCCTGGGTTCAATCCTCAGCATCTCCAAGCAATGAGGAACTTTTCATTACTTTCTTTGCTTGTTTCTTAAACCTCGGAACCGTACATGTATGCATTCCATTGTTGACCTTTATCACCTATACAATTTGATTTGAAGGCACTGGTAGGTACATAACAGAACACCCTTTTCAATATGAGGGGATGTAGCTCAGTGGTAGAGCGCATGCTTTGCATGTATGAAGTCCTGGGTTCAATCCCCAGCATCTCCAAGCAATGAGGAACTTTTCATTACTTTCTTTGCTTGCTTCTTAAACATCGGAACCGTATATGTATGCGTTCCATTGTTGACCTAAAGGCACATGTTGGTAAATAACAGAACGCAATTATCTCCATTAGGGGATGTAACTCAGTGGTAGAGTGCATCCTTTTTCAAGGTTTCTCATTTGTAATGCATCTGTACTACAAGTGAACTTATAAGTATACTAGTTTACTATTTTAATACAAGTAGTACATTTTTTAGTTCATGAAAGTACACACTGAAGTGTACTCTCAGTAAACTACAAGTTTAGTAGTTTATACTAAAAGTATACTTGTAAGTTTTCTTTAAGTGAACATAACATTATACTTATAGTTTACTATTTATATATTATTTTTGCACTTGCAGTATACTACTATGTTCAAATGTAGATTTTTTTTATACTTGAAAAATGACTAACTGTACTTTAATTTTAACAACATTTTATTAGCTTCATGCATCCTTTTTTATCACCACTTGAATGTCAATAAGTTTCATAAATAAAGGCAATATTTTAAACAAAAAATTTTAGAAAAATCACATTTTTGTCAAAGACTATGCCTTGATCAGATTCAGAACAATGATCAAAACAGATGAAGTAGATCGAGTCCAACACCCCCAAAGCTTTACTGTCGTTTTCTCTTCATGGGTTCGACATTTCATTTGGTAACATTAAGCAGTTTTGACTTACATGCTGTTTAATGTTTGATGATCACTTTATGTTACATTTGTGTGAGCAATCTTCTATCACTTGTTTCAGCTTCTTCTCCTGTGTTTGATCCAGAGATTCTGAACTAGAAGATGTGTCATAGCGCCCCCTACCATATAAGAGTGAAAACATGGATGGCTGGAAAATTCAGTCAATGGTGGGGAAAGAGTAAAGTAGAATTAAAGTAAATTCCTATGTACTCTACCAGTGGACAAGCCTACACAAAAAAATTCAGATTCGCAGAATTAGAAACGTATCTGTTTTATATCAATATTCTAATCAATATTTTCAAACAATGTAAGTTTCATAAGACTGTATATGAAAAACTATGTAAAATAAAGTATATTTAATATGCTACTCGATCAAAAGAGTTAACAACTACAAGCCAATTATACTTTGAATACTTAATTATTCTTTTAAGTATTTCTCAATCAAAATATTGAGTACAAGTACAGGCCAAATATACTTGGACTTTTCTCTCAGTATAAATCAAGTACACTTAAGTGTAATTTTAAGTATATTTCTGAGAAGTACATAAAGTATATTTCTGAGAAGTATATAAAATGTAGACTGAAAGTATACTTTCTTATTTTTAGTTTAAAAGAAGTAAACTAATAGAACACTTGAATAAAGTTATTTTTTGTAAGGGAAGAAACAGGAACAAGGGGACAACAGAACCAAATGAATATCAAAATAAGATTCTTTGAAGAGATGTAACCAAAAACCAGCCTTGACAGCTATTAGTATAATATACAATGCAATAAAATGACAGAAAAAGGCTACATGATATACTAAACAGTTTACCCTGGATTTGTAATGTCATAGCTCATCAAGATTTTTACAGTAGAAAATATAAGTGATGCTTGCTAAACTTTTGGGTTTGTGGGTTGTTGTAATGGCAGATGCTTTGGTAGTTAAGGTGTATGTTTTCTGTCATATTGCTTAAAGGGATAGTTCACCCAAATGATTTACTCACCCTCAAGTCACCCTAGGTGTATATGACATTCTTCTTTCAGACGAACACAATCGGAGTTATATTAAAAATGCCCTGGCTCTTCCAAGCTTTATAATGACCGTTTTTGTTTTGAAGTCCATAAAAGTGCATCTATCCATCATAAAAGTGGGGGTTAATAAAGGCCTTCTGATGTGTAGCAATGCGTTTGTGTAAGAAAAATATCCATATTTAAAACTTTAAAAAAGTAAAATAACTAGCTTCGGGCCAAACGAACATATGGATTCAACTTATGCAACTTATGATGTCAGATTTAGTGTAGTGCGTCATGGCGTAGTGTAAATATCAGCAGTATGTCACTTTACACTTGGAATCCACATGTTTGTTTGGCTATTTTACTTTATAAAGTTTTGAATTTAAAGGCAAAACATTTTTAAAAGCCCCTCTGAAATCAAAATGTAAGTTTTTCAGATTTTAGAATGAATAGATTACCCTCAAGGTTATGAATAAGCTGGTGTGATCCAAAACAATGACAAAATTAGCATTTAGGAGATATAAGCATTCAGAAATTACAGTCTCTCACTTTCGCTAAAATGGATCACAGATTTTTATGACATCACCGTGGACTTCAGCTTCTCATCAGATCTTCTGTACAATCAAATGCTCTCTAGAATCTAAAGCGTCCCACCTCCTATGCTATAAATACCACCTGGACAAAGTGACCGTGGCTGTACCTATACCTTCTGTAGTACACACATGCTCAGTATCAGCTACTCATGCTCATCAGTTCTCTCAGCACAACATGTCTCAGTTCAGTGAACTGTCAGAGTTACTGGAGTAATATATACTCCGGGATATTGGTTTATTTAGAGTCGGAGGGACTGTCAGGCACATCCGAAAGCGAGTAACTTTAGAAAACTGTGAATCAGCGCTGACTCAAGACGCAAACTGTTTTGAACGATTCAGTTCGATTTGGTGAAATGAAAGCTCTAGCGTAAAGTTCTGCCAGAAAGACTCTAATGTTACGTCACTCATTATTTTTTGGTCTATCCAATCACTATATAATACTTGGAGTATAAAATATCGTTACTTACACGTTTGAGTTCGCAGATGATGATGCAAACATTCACCTCCATCCTCCCCAACACCCACAGGATGGTCCCTGTCCATACCTCCCCGGGGGTCGGCTGCGCCCCTGCCTTCATCTTCAGGCAGGATATCTGGTTTCTGAGTTCTCTTCTTTTTTTTTCCTAAGAGTTATGTATTATTTTTTATCTCTTTTTGAAATCTAGATTTATCCTCTAGTTTAATATAGGATATTTTTCCTATTTACCTTTTAGTGTTCTAATTACTTATTTAAACTAATTTTAGGTTTCTTAATTGAAATCTACACTGGTTTAGTTTAACCCTTTTTCATACTCAGTAACTTTAAATTTGAATATGATATTCAAATCAGCAGTTCAACTCACAAAACCAAAAACAAAGCTTACATTTCTAATATTTCACACAATAAAACCCTTTTCTTTAAAATAAAACAGCACAGGCAATAAACAGTAAAACATAAAGACACAATTCAACTGTCAATATAGGTAAACAGTTCAAATATCAATAGATTCAGTAGTGTATTTTCAAATACCAGTCTCCGAATTCAAGAGGTAAACAATTGTCCATACCCCAGTGGTACGTTGAATGTAACAGTTCAGGCCTACCGTCGTGTTGAACGGAAAGAATAGACAACTGTCACTTGAAAAGAGAAAAGAGTCCGACCTCAGCTCACTCTGTCATCCAGCATCCAGGTCTTTTTCCTCTGTCCGGGGAAAACTAAGCAGAGGGTCCGATGAAATCGTGCGATGGTTTAGTTTTAATCAAGATTCACTGGGAGGCTCGTCATCTTGTTCCCCACGGTGATGAGCTCAGTTTGTGTCATCACCGTGTCCACAATGAAAACACTCAAAAAAAAAAACTCAAAATCACTCATAAAAACAAAATATAATTCAGTTCAGACAGAATCAATATCTTTCTAAACGTTCTGTCTAGTTTTAAATCACAATCGCTGTTATTTTCTCTCAGAATTATCTCTGCCGATCTTTCTGTGCTTGTGTCATCTTTTTCTCTCTCTCTCCCTCTGTGCGCTGCTCAACATCATTCACGCTTCATGTTCTCTCTTCCCTGATTGGTCAACAGCGAACTCCACCTCACATTCTTTTAAAGGCAACATAACAATCAACTATATACAATTCTTACATTCACAACATGAGAAGAATAACAAAAAAAAAAAAAACACTTTTGGATCATTTATGAATATTTAACTTTGCTCCTTTGAATTCAGTAATTAATTTACTTTTCTCTTCCATTTAGTAACCCATTTGGCTTACTATTATTTTTTCTTCCTTTTTCTTATTTGTAATCACTCTGGGTTACACCCTCCCCCGTTAACTCTATGCACGTCCCTGTGCATGCAGCTAAGAGGTTGTGTCACTACGGGTGAATTGGTAAGACTGCTTTCCATAATATAATCAGTCACAGCTGTGCTGAGACTCTGGAAAAGATACTGTACTATTGAGACCAAAGGATTACCCAATTCAGGGTAGGTGAACATTCATGGTTTCTGTCTAACTCTATTAGACTTTCTAATGAAGTTGCCATCATTATTTTGCTCTTTCACAGTTTCATGCTCACAGACTCTTTCCGTTTCCTCTACAGGTATGCTCTGATCAGTGGACGTGTCAGAAACGTCTGCAGGTAAATTGTCATTAGCCTCAGGCGCTACAACCTCTGGATCATCAACAGGTAAGTTATTTAAGGTAGGTGTACTTTCAGTTGTAGAGTGCTCAGACCCATGCAGACATTTGGCAGAAATGTCTGCTGAAACAGGCAAGTCATCAGTTGGAATGTTATCAACAGAGTCCTGAACTACAGAAATCGAGAGAACATCATTCTGTGACCCTTTTCCAGTTTCATTGACTTCAATGAATCTGGTGTTTGTGCAGAATGGAGGATCGTGGTAAAGCAATTTTAAAAAGTAATCATCATCAGAGTCAGAATTTGGCTGCTCCGGTACCTCATTGCTCGGATTTCTACGAGTTGGCGGACGTCTCCGGGTCCTGGGCAAATCAACTGCCTCCTCAGTTAACTGCAACAATTCACAAGGTAGTAAAAGGTCTCTATGAAGCGTTCTCACAGGACCATCTTTACCTTCTGGCTTAAAAGTGTACACCGGAAGATCACATACCCCGTTCACAACAACATATGCAAGTGATTCCCACTTGTCAGCCAGTTTATGTTTACCTCTTATGCGTACATTTCGAACTAGAACCCTATCTCCAAGGTCCAGGGTGGATTCAAGAACATGCTTGTCAAAATGAGCTTTGTTCCTCTGTCCAACTTTAGCAGCATTTCTCATTTCATCATAAGTTCCTTGCAACCTAGACTTCAAATCACTCACATACTGTGAATGTGTCTTGAACTGCTCTCTGTTCTGAGGAACAACAAAAACCAAGTCGACGGGTAACCGAGGCTGCCTTCCAAACATTAATTCATATGGGGTAAATCCAGTAGAATCATGTTTGGTACAGTTATATGCGTGTACAAGGGGCTTCACGAAACTACTCCAATGCACCTTATCACACTCTTTCAGCGTACCAAGCATACTTAAGAGAGTACGATTGAATCGTTCAACCGGATTTCCCCATGGGTGGTAAGGGGTTGTCCTGATCTTATGAATTCCCATCAGTTCACAAAGCTCCTTAATAGTCTTCGACTCAAAATCAGCTCCCTGGTCGCTATGCAATTTTTCAGGGATTCCATAATGGACTATGAAATTCTCCCAAAGAGCTTTAGCCACAGTACGAGATTTCTGGTTGGCAGTAGGAACAGCAACTGCTCATTTGGTGAAGAAATCGGTTTTAACTAGCACATTCTTGGTGTTTATGGAATCTGGTTCAATAGACAAAAAGTCCATGCATACCAGCTCAAGAGGTCGAGTCACGTGGATGTTGACTAAAGCAGCAGCTCTCTCAGCAAAGGACTTATGACACACGCATCTAGGGCAGGTTTTGATCTTTTTCTCCACATCCGAAACCATTCTAGGCCAATA
Organism: Vimba vimba; assembly: GCA_022828995.1. Lineage (NCBI taxonomy): Eukaryota > Metazoa > Chordata > Actinopteri > Cypriniformes > Leuciscidae > Vimba > Vimba vimba. The sequence continues at coordinate 4,541,444 of CM040834.1, read as the reverse complement.
GAACCTTGATCTTGCAAGATCCAATGTGCGCCCTATGCCCAAAATTCCCATTTCATCATGTAAACATGTCAGAACCATACTACGCAAGGATTCAGGAAGAACCAACTGGTATTGGATTTGCTCTCACTTCTGTCTTCTCCGATAGAGGATTCCGTTTTGCAACTCCAGCTTCTTCAACTCCCTTATTAGCAATGGAAGTGTGGGAAGTTCTTTCCTTACGGAAGGAGGGATTGTCTCCCCGGTCTCTAATTGCTGAATTATCTCACTGATGATGGGGTCAGATCTTTGATTTTTCTTCAATTCATCTTCTCCAAAGGTTGAGATCACAGGAAGACCATCACAGACCTCATTCTGATCAAAACTGCATGGGATTGCATCAACATGCAAAGCCAGAGATTCAACCAAAGCAAAAGGAGGATCACCACAAGCAACGGACTTGTGATGGACAATGTGCTTTTCGCATATGGCCTGAATAACCTCAGCAGGAACAGTGAGAACATCATCATCAAGTTGGTGATTCAAAGTGAATTGGCGGATTCGCTCTTGCTCCTTTTGAGACGTGAGATAATTTCTCCAACCACCACGAGGACGTCAGGACAGACTGTCAGCATCCAGATTCTGTTTCCCAGCTCTGTATTGTAGTTTGTAGCTGAGAGCCATCGGTAGCTTGTAGAATCCAGCTTTGCTGAGGTCAATACGTATGTCAAAGGATTACTGTTGGTGACAACGGTGAAATGGTTACGTACAGATAATCATTTAACTTCTCTGTGACCGCCCACTTAAGGGCCAAGAACTCTAGCTTGTGAGCTGGGTAATGGGCCTCACTCCGGGAAAGACCTCGACTGGCGTAAGCAATTACTTTCAATTGTCCTTCTTGCTCTTAATATAATGCTGCTCCTATCCCTACAGTGCTTGCGTCAGTGTGTAGAACATACGGAAGTTTAGGGTCAGCGAAACCAAGCACTGGAGCAGTAGTAAACGCTTCAATGATCTTTTCTAATGCCTGCTGACAACTCTCAGACCAACACCTACCAAAAGGCTCTTTGGGATTATTATAGTCTTTCTTTTCCTTGAACTTACAGCCTTTTCGGAGTGGTGGATACCCAGATGTCAAATCGTTTAAAATCTTCACAATCATGACATAATCTTGGATAAATCTCCTATAGTACCCTGAGAAACCCAAGAACGAATGTAGCTGTTTCAGATTCTTTGGGACTGGCCAACTTTTCAGCACCTCCACTTGTTCAGGGTCTGTCCTGAAAATACTCCTTCAACCTATGCAACACTTTCAACAACCTGCGCTTGTGTTCCTCCAATGTGTCTGAAAACACGTTCAAAACGTCGAGAAAAACTGCAACTTCTTTCAGATGGATATCACTCATACACCTCTCCATCAGTCTTTGAAAAGTACTGTGAGCATTTGTGACCCCCTGCAGCATTCTGTTAAACTCCCAAAACCCTAGAGGGCAGACAAAAGCGGTCTTATGCCTTAGGCCTACCGAAGTCAAGATCATGAAGGGCAAAGACATCTCGTCATCGAACATAGTTTTTGTGAAATTCTGTCCTTCCATTCACCAGGAATTGGTGAATCACCAAAATCGATAGTGAAAGGCTGGGCAGCTTCAATCTAATTGCTACTCTCCATTGCCGCTTCTTTGATGATCACACTTTGCAGCGAATGTAACTCTGCAATGACACTCTTCGCAGGAACTAAAATATCATGCTCCGTTTCATTTTTCAGGATCACAGGGATTTTCTGTGAGGTTCTAGGAGGAAATGTGACAAGACAAGAGGCACACAAAAGACCTCCTGGCAGAGAAGATTCAGAAGAACCCATTTATCACAGGACGGCTCTTGTGTACTGATTGAGCCTTCAAGAACAAGAGTTTGTCCAGCGGGAACCACTTCAGGCTTTGTACCCAGAATTTGCATAGACCCAATAATGCTATTGGATTTTTGCTTGAATCGGTGTCCAAGGACATCCAGAATGGATCTAAACCCATAAGGTAAGTTCTGACAAGATCCCACAATCTCTAAATCAGAGTGATTCTCATAGACTAAGTCTAGGGTGTTTGTGCCCATAAGTACAGAAGATTGAGCACAACCGCTGGTATCTACGGTGACCAAAGCAAGTGTGGAAAGTTTGGTCTCAACTCTAAGAAAATCCTTGGGGAACACTACATCAATTTCGATGTACCCAAGATAAGGCATGAGCTGACCATTTGCTGCTTCCACCCCAAGAAGACGTGCAAGAGGCTTGATTTCCAAATGGGACAAATCCTTCTCATAATATGCCTGTGAAACAGTGGTCACCTGTGAGTCCGTATCAAGAAGACAATTGCATTTTTGACCTGCAATAAGGACCTCAGCTGTGAATTTTGCCCCAACCAATCCCTTGGGCAAAACAAAAGGTTTATTTCTGGTGCGAACGTGCCAGTTGCAACTTCTGCTCTTATACTCTTTGGGACCCCTAATAGATTTTTCAGCCCCTGTTTGTCCCTCAACTGCAGCTGATTCTAGTTTAAAAGGGCAGGATGGTATGACCACCCATGGGTCTCCTAAGTAGACTGTCTCTCTTTTAGTAGCTTTCTTTTGGAGGCTACCAGAGCAGGATTTGCTGCATTATCACAAGAAGAGACAATGTGGCCATCTTCACCACAGCGGAAGCAGTACCAGGCATTAGGTTTACTCAGTTGTTTTGAAGAAGAGCTGTGGGAAACTTCACTCAGGTTTGTTTGCACAGACTGTGATTTGGTTATCTTTGTGGTGGATTTAACATGTGCAGACTTGGCTGACTCTGCAAATCTGCTACTTGTTTTTGCAAGTCATGAACCCTACTCTCGTGAGAATCCTTGGTTTGGTCTTTGGCCTTCTTTGAGCTCTCCACCTGGCCCTGAAGAACTGCAATTTGCTTCAAGTCAGAAACAGAAATTTGAGTCGGCACCATACAGCATACAAGGAGTAAGAAGAAGAAGTGCGTTGCTTGGATGTGCCCAGATGGTAAACCCTTAAAATAACTACAAAATATAAAACAATAAAAACAAAATATAGTTCAGTTCAGATAGAATCCATATTTTTCTAAACGTTCTCTCTAGTTTTAAATCACAATTGCTGTTATTTTCTCTCAGAATTATCTCTGCCGATCTTTCTGTGCTTGCGTCATCTTTTTTTTCTCTCTCTCCCTCTGTGCGCTGCTCAACATCATTCACGCTTCACGTTCTCTCTTCCCTGATTGGTCAGCAGCGAACTCCACCTCACATTCTCTTAAAGGCAACATAACAATCAACTATATACAATTCTTACATTCACAATATGAGAATAATAAAAAAAAAAAAAAAAATGTATGAATGTTTAACTTTGCTCCTTTGAATTCAGTTATTAATTTACTTTTCTCTTCCATTTAGTAACCCATTTGTTTTACTATTATTTTTTCTTTCTTTTTCTTTCTTTCTTTTCTTTCTACGTCCGCTAGCCTCCGAATGTGAACTACGGATGGGGCCTGTGCCAAAGAACTTTACGATCCAATAATTTTGTTTTCATTTTCTGGTCAATTAATTAATAAATGTCATTGTCATTGTCAAATGTCACTTCCGGTGTTTGAACGCTGTGTGGGAACGCTGTGCACATCTGGCTGCCGCTCCACGCTTCGTCGTTTATCGTTTACGTTTGTTGTGTTTGCTACTTGGTCTGCTCTTTCTGCATCCCTCTACAAACTGGACTTAACTTTTCTGCTTGGCTTGGCGTATTTTTTATTTTTTTTGCCGTTGGGAACTCTCTATTGTCAGCCTGCTGCGAGCCCTCTCACCCTTCTCTCCTCCATCTATTGGACTGACTGTGAGGTGAGTTAATCACTCCTCTTACCAGTAGTTCGATTAGCTTACTGTCGGGTCGGGTAGCTTTCCTCTCCGTAAGCTTTTTTGTAGATGTTGCGATGGTTGTGGTCCTGGCTAACGTGACTTTGCTGATAGCTGACTTTCTCATGACTATTGCCAACATGTCAAAGGCTTTAGCACTCGTGCTGTCTCTGGTTTCCCTTATTTTTACTGGGTTACCTTCCAACATGGATATTGGTTACCTGTCATGCGAACTCAGGGCGCTTAATCGGCACCCACGCCTCGACTCTAACGTACGAGCACTGCCGCTCGCTCGGGATCATCCAGTGCCCGCGCTACGTGCATCGTTCAGTCCGAAGGATTTTTAATTATCAGCAAACAACACCATCTGTTATCCCATGCATCTGGTCAAATAACAGAGCTCTGGTCAAACCGAAATGCTTACTAAGAGACTGTCGTCCACCGCGATCGCTTGTCTGCGTAAAAAAGTCAGACTTCAATGACAATTCAACTGAAAATACAGATGTGCTGCAAAACCATTTTTCTCTGCTGAACTGTCGCTCTATCTCTGACAAGGGCCCCTATCTAAATGAACTTATTACCGACACAAACCTGGATATGATATTTTTTACTGAGACCTGGCAAACACCTAACGATTTCATGCATCTTAATCTGCTAACACCACACAGATACCAGCACCTGTTTAAGCCGCGTTTATCTGCTAAAGGGGGTGGCCTTGCAGTAATCTATCGCAACTCCATAACACTTGCTCAACTGGACTTTCATAATACCAAGACTTTTGAATATATGGTTTTGAAAGTTTCCTCGAACTGTCCCCTAACAATCATCCTAATTTATAGACCTCCCAAACAGCAAAACGATTTTTTCTCCAAACTTAGTGAACTGCTAACACTAGCCTGTGCTTCATCATCCAAGGTCATCTTGCTTGGTGACTTTAACATCCACGTTGACACTCCCTGTTCTAATAATACTCAATTAAAGACTGTACTGTACTGCTTTGAACTTTATCAGAATGTTAATTTCCCAACTCATACTCACGGCCACACACTTGACTTAGTTTGTACATCTGGTCTGAATGATATCTCCATCAATGGTCTAGTTACTCCCATCTCTGATCATAAGCTTATTACACTTGATTTTACATTAATTTGTCCAACTAAATGTATTGACAATACTACCATCTCTTATCGTAAGATCAATGCTATTAATGCTAATATGTTTGCTGCATCTATTGCTTCGTCTGCTATTTCTGATGTTTCTGATTTCACCTGTCCATCTAAGATATTTGATTTGTACCATTCTGCTATTTCTGACGTTTTAGACGAGCATGCTCCAATTAGGACTAGGTCAGTTCCCCTGTCCCACTCCTCGCCATGGTTTAATGCTGAGCTACGGGCTATGAAAGCAAGAGGCAGACAACTAGAACGCCTCTTTAGGAAAACCGGTCTAACTGTACATTTTCAAGCATTTTCGGACCATGTTAAGCATTATAAAACAGATTTGAACACAGCTCACTGTTCCTATATCTCCAAAATCATTAATAACGCAAACAATAGGCCTAAAGCACTATTTAACATTGTAAACAAGCTTGTCCAGGCACCCGCGCATAATGCCTGTCAACAAAAATCTGATGACATGTGCTGTTCTTTTTTGCACCACTTTCAGGGAAAGCTGGATGCTTTACGGGGGACTTTTGGTGATGAACCGACTACTTCTACTTGTGAGCAAGCTCAGTCTATAAAAACACTTAATAACTTTATGTTGACCTTAATTAGTGAAATGATACAGAAATCCAATTCTTCTTCATGCCGGTTGGATCCTGCACCAACAATCCTTCTGAAACACTGTACCTCTGTCATTTCTGCTCCTATCTCACATCTTGTAAATATGTCTCTTCTCTCTGCCTCTGTTCCAGTCTCACTAAAGACTGATGCGGTAACTTCTATCCTCAAAAAAACAAATCTGGACCCCACTGACTATGCTAATTATCGCCCAATTTCCAATCTACCGTACGTCTCAAAAATCATGGAAAAGGTTGTTGCCACTCAATTGCAGTCATATCTATCTCTCAACAATAGCTTTGATTTATTGCAGTCTGGTTTTCGCCAAAACCACAGTGCTGAAACTGCATTAGCAAGGGTTATCAACGACCTCTTACTCTTTGGTGACTCGGGAAACCTTTCCACACTTTTATTACTCGACCTCAGCTCAGCTTTTGATACTGTCTGTCATAAATTCCTACTCATGCGCCTCTCAGAGATTGGTATCTCAGGAGCCGCGTTATCCTGGTTTTCCTCCTATCTGACAGACAGAAAATACTATATCACCATGCACAATTATAAATCTCCCACTGTCACTCTCAAACAAGGTGTTCCACAGGGATCAGTTCTTGGCCCATTACTATTTATTATCTACATTTTGCCTCTCGGACAAATTATTTGCCGCCATGGTTTTCAATACCACTGTTATGCCGACGATATCCAGATATATACTGCTTGCCGCCCAGACTCTATTCACCAGACTACATCACTATCATCATGTATTAATGAATTAAAGACCTGGCTCAACTGCAATTTTCTCAGAAATCTTAATTACTGGTCCACCATCTCTAACAAAAAATATAACTAATACTCCCAGACTTGACCTTGAAGCTACATCAATTATTCCATCTGCCACTGTCAAAAACTTGGGTATCACCCTTGACCCTTCACTGACCTTCAATGCTTATATTAGTCAACTCTGTAAAGCTTCATTTTTTCAACTCCGCCGTATTGCCAAACTCCGGCCCTATGTCAGCCCAAAAGACGCTGAATCGCTGGTACATGCGTTCATCACATCTCGCCTCGACTACTGTAATGTTCTTTTTTCTGGACTACCAGCACACTCTATCTCGCGTTTGCAATATATTCAAAACTCTGCTGCAAGATTACTAACTTACACTAAACAATCTGCTCATATCACTCCAATTCTGTTCAAACTCCACTGGCTACCCGTGTTATCCCGTATTACTTACAAAATTATTTTGCTTACCTTTAAGTCACTCAATGGTCTTCCTCCTTCCTATCTCTCTGATTTACTTTCTCCTTATATTCCCCCTCAAACTCTCTGATCTTCTGGCTGTGAACTCCTCTGTGAGCCGAGATTTCGTCTATCATCTATGGGTGGCAGGTCTTTTTCCGTTATAGCCCCTAAGCTATGGAACTCTCTTCCCCTGGCTCTTAGGACAACAACAACTCTGCATGAATTTAAGTCTAAACTCAAATCCCATTTGTTTAAACAGTATTATCAGTCATGACACGTTTTTCTTAAACATTTTTCATAACTCTGTATTACAGTCATAATGTTGGGTACCATTAGTCTTTTGCATCTCTACTTCAACTGCCCACCTTCCATGCTGTCTGTAAATAGTGTTGTTTTTTGTTTTTTGTTTCTGTTTTTGTTTGTATTCCAAATGTAATGCGATATGCAACTGCAATCACTCATTTTCATTTTCTTGGACTGGGCAAATGTCTATTTTCCATTTATGTGTGAACTGATTGTTTGTTATTTACTGTTATTGTGAAGCGTCCTTGAGCTTGGGAAAGGCACTATATAAATTAAACTTATTATTATTAGTAGTAGTAGTAGTAGTAGTATTGTGATTTAATCTCGCCTTCCGAGTCTTTCTGGTAGAACTGGTTTGACAGGTTCACTGAAAAAACGGTTCATAAGAACGATTCGTTCACGAACCTGACATCACTACCATTAACATGTCACGGAGCAATATGGGTTGGAGATGCGAGTTCGGTTGCTCAAACGCTCGAGTCTGGTTTCCAACTGTACGTTGGTTAAGAATGAAATGGCTAGAATTTATTCACACCTCTACTATTGAATCCAACGTATCATCAGTGCTCATTTAAATTTTACAGTCTTTGTATTTCAGGAAAAATATTGATTACACAGTACACAAATTTTTGTCCAGTCAAATGCGATAGAATGAGAATGAGTGAGTCCCTACTTCTAAGTAGCAAATCATGATTCATGGCTTTGACACAACAAAATTTCAAAATAAGGTTCCTTAAGAGAAAAGATCCAAAGAAAAAGATTTAAAGAGAAATCTTGAGTTTCAAGAGAAAATACCAAATTAATAAATAAAAAAAAAAAAAAAAAAAAAAACATTTTAACGTAGAAGCACACTATTTCCTGTGAATGTTTCTATTGGTAAATAACAGTGACTATCAGTGCACTAAACGATAAAACTATTTGCACTATAAACCGATTATGGTTACTTAAATTAAAATAAGATGGTAAACAATTCCAGATTTTACACTTTTTTATGTTAAAAATAAGGGAGATAAATTGTGCAGGATGGGTCTGTGTATGCAGTATCACTGTCAGAAGTATCCGTTTTATAACGAGAATCATGTGGTCTGAGTCAGACCAACATGAGCTGCCAGAGTTGGATAGCTCAGGTTGAATTGTAGAGAGGACATGCTTTGTTTCATGGGTTCATGCCCATGTTTGGTCCATTTGGGGCAGGAGAGATAGTGGTACGGATCCTAACTTTGATCATAACTCAACCCATCTGCTGGACAGGCATTTATCCAAGCCTGCTTATGATGCTGCTAAAAGGCAAAGGATGCTTGAGCATTGCATGTGGGAACAATAACAAACATGTTGAGATGCTTGCATGCTTGTCTATGTATACATATACAGGCAGTTGGAGACTGTGAGGTCAGGTTCCTTTTACCAGAATCTTACCCTTCTTTATGGTGCTCATTTTGCTCAAAGTCCTGAATTAATGCTAAAGAACACAGAGAAGCTGATAGAAATGAGATGTTTGGTTTTGCTTACATTCATATTTATTACTGACTTCAGGGAATGGGTTATTATGAAACTATTCCATAATTTGTGTTTCAGTATCATTATTTAAATTCTCTTTTTGTCTCATTTTGATTCAAAACAGATTTGTTGCACATTGCCCCGCCCAGGGCAACTAGCGTATAATGCTGTGTGTATGCTTTGACAGTGATGTATGAGTCTCCGGTGTTTAGGGCATATGTTCGTACACACTGCTACATGTGTGAGTCTGCTATACAAAACACACTCTCACATGTGCCCCCTGGAATTAAACACATCACTGTTGAGGTGGCGTTGACAGCAGATTTTCAAATTTTTTCATATTCTGTACACAATGGCTATTTCAAAACCTAGTAAACTTCCTACATAGGTAGCATTTTAAAAGGAAAGTCCAGCCAAAAATGAAAATTCTATCATCATTTACTCACCCTCATGCTGTCCCAGATGTATATGTATATATATTTCACAAGTTTGTTTATTAAGGTAAAGCGTATTTGTCAGCTCGAGGAAGCAGCTTCATCTCGAGCTTAGATATACTCCAGCGGGACTACTAATGCTTGGAAGATGAGTATGGTAGCAAGATACCTAAATTATGTTGGTGGAGTTGGGGAGGTGAAATGATGCCAGAACAGCTGATGTGTGAGTTCCTGCTTATGCTCTGGCAGTTAATTGAAAGATTTGATGGGTTCACTCCTCCTGAATTGACATTTAGGAACTTCTCATGACTCAGGCTGCTGACTTCCACACTCTGCTTGCCTCGTTTGACCTCAAGTGTCTAGTGAGGCTACTCACAAATCAGGTAACCAGTTGGACCTTATTTACACATACTGATCCGCTGATCATACGTTGGTTACTCCACTGCACACGTCAGATCACTTCCTCCTCACTTTTAACCTCAACCTGGCTCCTGACACAACACGCACAGGTCACCTTTCGCCATAACCTACGCTCACTCTCACCCTCCCGTCTATCCTCTTTGGTCTTATCCTCAATTACCCTTATCAGTTCTCATCACTATATACTACTCTCTTTTCTCCACTCTAACATCTTGTTTAGTCAACTTTTGCACCCTTTCATCCAGGCCAGCCTACGCAACCCCCTCTGTCCCCCTGGCTATCTAATGTTTTCAGCGAGTATCATTCTAATCTCAAAACTGCAGAGAGGAAGTAGCGCAAAACGAAAGATCCCACTGACCTTGGTTTGTATTAATCACTCCGTTCTTCCTTCTCTGCAAATTTCTCTAACTGCTAAAACGACATATTACCATAATAACTTCTTCTGACTCTCCTCCCCCTCCTTTATCAACCCTAACAGCTGACGACTTTGCCACATTCTTCATAAATAAAAAAACAACCATCAATGGCCAATTTTCCACATCATAAACTGACACAGACATCTTAAAGGAGTAGTTCATTTTAAAATTAAAATTAGCCCATGATTTACTCACCCTGAAGCCATTCTAGGTGTATATTACTTTCTTCTTTCAGACAAATACAATCTGAGTTATATTAATAAATGTCCTGTCTCTTCCAAGCTTTATAATGGCAGTGGATTGCAACCAACAGATTGGAGTTTAAAAAAGTGCATCCATCCATCATAAACAAACTCCAAACGGCTCCGGGGGGTTGATAAAGGTCTTCTAAAGCTAAACAATGAGTTTGAACCTCCACAGCATTTAAGCAGACTCGGATAACCCCACTGCTTAAGAAACCCACGCTAAATCCAGCACTTTTAGAAAAATACAGATGGGTATCCCTTCTTCCATTTATTTCTAAAACATTTGAACGAGTCGTGTTCAACCAAGTCTCTACCTTTCTTACACAGAACAACCTCCTGGACAACAACCAGTCTGGTTTCAAAAGAAGCCACTCAACTGAGACTGCCCTGCTCTGAGACTGGCAAGAGCAGCTTCCAAATCATCAGCCTTCATCTTTCTGGATCTGCCTGCTGCTTGACACAGTTAACCACCAGATCATCCTGTCAACCAATCCAATCCTGTCAACAATGACAAAGGGCATCTCAGGAACCACACTCCAATGGTTCAAGTTTACCTCTCAGGTAGGTCCTTCAGGGTGTTGTAACATCTAGCTACTGGGGTGCCTCAGGGCTCAGTGCCCGGACCATTTCTCTTCTCTATCTACGTGGCATCACTAGGATCTGTCCTTCAGATACAGGGTTTTTCCTATCACTGCTATGCTAGGGTGACCATACGTCCTCTTTTTCCAGGACATGTACGGCCGGGATTTCGAGATCGCCCAAAATATCCGGGATTCGGCTTTTGCTTTCTCGTCGCCATTCATTTTGTTTACATGCACACCTTTTGATTCAATAGGACTGAATTAATTCCGATTGGTGAATCTGAATGTAGTGTTTACATGAACGCTAAACAAGTGATCGGTTGATGTGCGTTTTAGCATTGCTAAGAAAATTCCTGTGTCTTCATCTCGATCGGGATCCGTGTGAAGCAGAATGCATGACCAGCAAAGCTGGCACGTACGTGTCAGTGTCAAATAATGTAATAATGTAAACATAATGAATGGTGACTGTAGCCGAATCCCGGGCATTTTGGGCGATCTTGAAATCCTGGCCAGACATGTCCTGGTTAAACAGGACGTATGCTATGCTGATGACCTTACAACTCTACCTCTCATGCCAGTCAGATGACAGACATTTCTTGCTGGATGAAGGACCACCAACTTCAACTCGACCTTGCAAAGACAGAACTGATTGTGCTCTCAGCCAACCCAACACTTCATCACAACTTCCATCCATTCAGCTATAGGTTCGTCAACCATAACTCCATCCAGGACAGCCAGAAACCTGGGAGACTGATGATCAGTTAAACTTCACAGACCACATTGCTAAAACTGCCGGTCCTGCAGATTTGCCTTATTTAACATTAGGAAGATCAGGCCCTTCCTATAGGACAGTGTTTCCCAACCCTGCTCCTGAAGGACCCCCAACACTGCACGTTTTCTTTGTCTCCATAATCAAACACACCTGATTCAACTCATCCGCTTATTAGAAGAAATTGGGGGTCCTTCAGGAGCAGGGTTGGGAAACACTGCTATAGGAGCATTCTACACAACTCTTGTTCAAGCTCTTGTTCTATCCAGACTGGACTATTGTAATGGTCTCTTAGCAGGCCTTTCAGCATGCACTGTCAAACCTCTGCAGCTGAACCAGAATGCAGTAGCAAGAGTGGTCTTTAACGAGCCGAAGAGAGTACACGTCACACCTCTCCTCATAAACTTGCACTGGTTGCTAATTGCTGCTCGCTTCAAATTCAAGGCACTAGTTTACCTACAGAACAACCACTGGCTCTGCATAGGACCATACGACCATAATGAATCAATGTCTTCTGAAGAGAAACTATTGGTGTGTGTAAGAAACAATATGCAATATGCGATTTTTCAAAATCGTTGTTGAACACCGACTCGGGTAAAGACCAGCGACTCTACCTGCGCGACTCCACCGAGCAAGGACACCAGAAAGGCACTTAAGTATCTCCTTCTCCCTTTCCCTTCCCACTTTTTATCGTATTCTTCACCTTACTCAACATGTGCTTTCAATACATTCCTGTTATCTCTCGGCAACGCCCTTTCATCACACGCAAAATGCAGCGCAATACTGCTAATCTACGTCCCATTCTCTCATCCTCGCACACACCTCTCTCTCTTTCCGTGGGTCTATGGAATTGTCAGTCAGCAGTCAATAAAGCTGACTTTATTCCAGCCTTTGCATCTCATTCTACTCTTAGTATCTTGGGCTTGACTGAGACCTGGATTCGTCCAGAAGACTCAGCAACCCCCGCTGCTCTCTCTAGCAATTTCTCCTTCTCTCACTCCCCTCGCCAGTCTGGGAGGGGTGGGGGTACAGGGCTTCTCATTTCTAACAATTGGAAATACTCAGCACTCTCTTCTCTATGCAACAACAACTCATTTGAATATCATGCTATTACACTTACAACTCCCAATAAGATCCACATTGTAGTCATTTATCGCCCCCCAGGTCAGCTGGGTAACTTCGTAGAGGAGCTGGATGTGCTGCTGTCCTCTTTCCTTGAGGACGGCACCCCACTTCTAGTCTTCGGTGACTTCAACATCCATCTCGAAAAGCCGCATGCAACTGACTTCATCTCTCTCCTAGCCTCTTTCGATCTCAAACGACTTATCACCACAGGTACTCACAAATCAGGCAACCAACTGGACCTGGTTTACACACGCAACTGCATCACAGACAACATCTTGGTGAGACCTCTCCATGTTTCAGATCATTTCCTCATTACTTTCAGTCTACATCTCTCTACCCCTGCACCACCAACCCCCCCACCAGTCACTTTCAGGCGAAACCTGCGCTCACTTTCCCGCTCCTTTCCCCCGTTTGATGACCAGCTGACCTTCACAGATCACATTTCAAAGATAGCTCGATCATGCAGGTTTGCAATGCACAACATCAGGAAGATCAGGCCTTTCCTAACTGAGCATGCAACACAACTTCTCGTCCAGGCCCTGGTCATTTCTAGGCTTGACTACTGCAATGCTCTTCTGGCTGGACTTCCATCATGTGCAACCAAACCTCTACAGATGATCCAGAACGCTGCAGCTCGTCTTGTCTTCAACGAGCCAAAGAGGGCCCACGTCACTCCTCTGTTCATCTCTCTGCACTGGCTACCTCTCGCTGCTCGCATCAAGTTCAAGGCATTGACGCTTGCTTACAGATCTATCACAGGCTCAGCTCCCTCCTACTTTCACTCACTACTACGAGCCTACATCCCTACCAGAAGCCTACGATCGGTCAACGAGCGACGTCTCGTGGTTCCATCACAGAGAGCCACAAAATCACTGTCCAGAACATTCTCATTCACAGTTCCATGCTGGTGGAACGCTCTCCCCACCCTCATCCGGAATACAGAATCCCTGACAACCTTCAAAAGACAGCTGAAAACCTCTTCCGTGAGCACTTAACCTCATAAAAAAAAAAAATAAAAATAAAAAAAACTTTCCCTCTAAAACCTCACTTATTGGGCTTATGCTACTCTGAATAATGCCTGAACTTCGTATCTTGAGCACTTCTTGCGTTGCTTTTGTTTTTTGCCTCTTCATGATGACTCGCCTAATCTAGTCCTAACTTGTAAGTCGCTTTGGATAAAAGCGTCTGCTAAATGACTAAATGTAAATGTAAATGTAACACTTTTGATATTTGAAATCAAACCAAACAAACACACCCCTCCCTTCATTGCTCCGCCCCCAAAATGCATGAACACACAATGCAAGAGTCCTTCTTTCATCAAAGAAACAAAGCATAATAATTGAAAAGAAGGTTCTCTGCGCTTCTGTAATCCACAAACAATCCGGTGCAACCAGGGCAGGACAAAACAAATCAGACAAAAGGAATCGCCGGTGCGATCCAAGGACTCTGATGAAGATGTAACCACATCGAAACGTTAGTCATTTACTGTTATGCACCTTAAATAAATATTTTAATCAGTAGACATCTGTGCTGCACCGGCGATTCCTTTTGTCTAAAGCATAATAATTGTTGGAGCCATTATATTGAATTGTATTTTTTGTTTGTGACACTAGAAGGCGTATGAGTATATTTTAAAATAAGGTGATGATGAGTTTCATGTGCGCATATAGAAGGTCAAACTAACTTTTTGACCGTGCTGTGTTGAGCGACATAGTGTGCAAGACTGTGCTCATGCCTAACAGTTTGTTTTGAATTAAATATTTTGATTTGTTAGTAGTAAGTCAAAGTAAAGTTTGGAGTATTTATTTTTCGTTTTATTTGTTGTTTGCAATGCCAAATGGACAATAAATGGATTTGGCATATCCAAATTTATTACGAAGGTATGAACAATAAATTATTATTTATAAATTTTTTATTTAACCATCTGCGTCCCTACAATAATACTTTGCGCAAAATAAAGCAAAGATGACGAACGATTGACAACGAAGCACAAAAAATGTGGTACAAAAGAGTATATACAAGCAAGAGTCCATTGTTAGTCACCAGCAGCACACACTCACAACCATGTTACTCACGTATGCAGCAGAAACAACGCAAACTTGACGTCCGTTTTTAGGCCTTCCCGCTTAGGTCTCTCCAGTGCTGGAAAGCTTTTCTAATATTAACACGAGTCCTAAAGCTCTTGCCTGATCATACCCCCTTCTTTTTCCAGTGATATTCTTCTGAGCCTTTCTCTTTTGTAATGTCTCTCTCTCAGCCATCTCTCATGTCTTCAAATCTCCCTCTTGCTCAGCTCACTCTCCTCACCCATGAGTGGACACTGATACTGCTGATTGGCTACAAGTGCTCGGTCTGGTGCACTTTCAACAGCGTTTTTCAAAAATTCCTTACTGCACCTTTACATTTTTTTGTCATACACACATGCACATATGGGTTTACAAGTTTAAACAACAAAACTTTAACGTAACGTAAGCACATTGTGCAGTGCGTTGAAAGCGTATTTTCTGCCTATGTAGAGCTTCCCAAATATGTAACTTATGAGGCTCCATTTCAGTTAGTATGCTGCCTTGGACACCAAGTAGACAGTAGATAGCGATGCAGTTCACTAGTTTTTTTAAACCGAGCCAATTTGAGCAGCACATGTTGAGACCAACCCTATGAAAAGAGAGTATATATGGACACTGAAACTTCTACATACTGTCTAGTGGTTGCCATTCAGCAGAGATTGGAAAGGCCACATGAAAGATACTAGCGCAGTTGAAACCAGAGTGTTTGGCAGCAGTATGACATCTCAGTACTATCCCACCAGTATTTTTACTAATTACAACCATGTTGTGTTTGAAGACACACTTGACTTCTCTTCACTGCATGTCACAATACCAGATGAGACCAACACACACAACAACTCATATATGGAGTGAAGCCAGCTGAAAAAATATGACATTTAATGACCCTACACAAAAGCCTGAGGGAGAGCCACTTTTCAAAGTTCATAGGAAAGATGAAGCTATTTTTTATTTAATGCTAGAAGCTGTTTGCGGCTTTAATGTTCTGCACTGATCCATCGATTTTGGTTACAAGAGTTTTAAATATCTTGTTATTTCGTGCGAGCCGTCAGGAAAGCCACAGAGAACAGACACATGACTTGATGTTACCAAATGCAGCCCTCATAAAACCAACAGTACAATACTCCAGAACGGACAGGCGTAATTACTTAAATCTGCCACTGAAGTATGTTTACAGGCCTTTCTGGTCAGTTTAGACCCTAAAAATATCAGCACTGTGTTTCAAAAAATGATGCAGATCCCAAACACTGACTCTGATTGATGTTGACAAGCTGAGAGTCACAAGAAAGATTATTGAAAGTGCCTGCTAACCTAAAGGCCCATTCACACCAAGGATGATAATTATTGCGAAAACAATCAAGATATAGTTCTAAAAATAATTCTAAATAAAAAATATTTATAGAA
The DNA here is from genome assembly GCA_022828995.1 of Vimba vimba. NCBI lineage: Eukaryota > Metazoa > Chordata > Actinopteri > Cypriniformes > Leuciscidae > Vimba > Vimba vimba. The sequence continues at coordinate 4,525,309 of CM040834.1, read as the reverse complement.
AATGTATAGAAAATTCTATATATATATATATATATATATATATATATATATATAAAAAGTTATAGGCCTACTTGTTACTTTTGAATGTTCTCTGAACATTTCAAAACGTTCCCATAATGTTTGCAAAATGATAAAACGTTCACATAACCAAGAAAAAAATTGTGAAAACATTTAAACAACTGGATGTTTCAAACGTTCAGATAACATTCAAAAATAACGTTTTTATAACTTAATGAGAACATTAGAAAAACATTTTAGAACATATTTTTGTTTGCTGGAATTGTCATTCTGGTTAAGACTTTATCACATTAGCATTCTATACTAGCATCCAAAACAGAATATTTGCCATGTTCTATCAAGTTTTTGGTGTATTAAATAAAAATTTAACCCAGAATCACATTTGCAGGACCATGAGGAACAGAAGAAAAAACTTCTTTGTGAAAAGGAATAAAAGCTCAATGCAAAAATAGCAATGCCAGGAGCCTCAGTTTACAGGGTTTGTTTACTTCCTTTTTCTATTTCTTTTCCATTCTTAAATGACAGACTTCAACTTGCCTAGACCGCAAGCAGGAAATACATTTGTGTCCAAAAAATGCACATGCGATAACAGTCGTGATGCATTGTGGGATGTTACATAAAACTTTTAATGACTCCTATAGGCAAGGCGCCGCCCGCTGTTCAGAGGGAGGAACAGAGAGATGAGGTAAGGACAGGAGACGTGTTTAAGATCCTCTCGGTGTAAACCTGCCAGACTTTGTGCTTCCTGCTAATAAATTCTAGTCTGTGGCGTAAATGTTTAAAAGCTGGTATTTAAAATGTCACATTCTGAAATCCTTATATTCTCCCTTGTGTGTCTGTGTTTTTAACTGTTAAACACTGACTGAACCCAAGGTGATCAGCTTAAGGTGTAGCCTACTTTTTTATCTTTTCTACAGAGTTTTATACTGTGAAATTTGATATCGCAATTATGCATTATGTGATTTAGTCCTTGCTGTGAAGAGGTTACACTGGCAGGACCTCAGATGTGAAGAGACTTGGCTAGAAGAGAAGTCGCCGTCCTTAACTCAACCACACCTAGGACAATCTTAAATATCCAGAACATTCTCAGACATATATAGTTAATGAATATAACAGCGGCATGCGGTCAGACCTTTCCAACCCTTCAGAGAAGGGATGACAACAATCTGGATGCCAAAAAGACTGAAGATTCAAAAGTTACCTTTATTTCACCCTTTCAATAAAAGACATGCATTTAATAAATAAATGAAATATAAAATGGCAGTATACAGCTTAAAATTACACTCAAGATTATCTATTGTGCAAGATCTGTGATGATTGGCAATAAGAACTGTACATTATGAGTGACAGTACTGCATGCACCTTCAAAATATCCTTATTCTGAATCGACCAGCGAAATACCACCATTCATTTCTCTTATTTGCACTGTGTGGGTTAATCTTGGAGGTTCTGCACCTTAAAATTCATTACCTCAAAGAAGAGGTTATGCACTTAACATAAAAATAATGCTGAACTACTAGACCTGATAAATGCATGCTTATGTTTTATTCACACTGCTTCCTGGCCCAGATGGGAAGACACTGCAGAGATTTGTTCACATTTTCCATGGTATAGTGAGTCATCTCCACATCTGTCCAGCTGTCTGTCTTCATTCAGAAAATAATAATGGCCCTATATGACTGTGAAGGATCTAAATGTTCCCAGGCAGAGAGGGGAGAGAGAGAGACAAGAAACCTACAGTAAGAAGAAATTATAATGCTATCTGGGAATAACAATTGTCACAACTGTTTGCTGGAATATCAGAACCCTATTGCATGTCTACAAATTAACAAAGAGACTTTGTAGGGGTCATAATATAAATTAATAAAAAATTACTTGATCTGTTAAGGTGGAAGAGTATGATGTACCATAAAAACATTAGCCTGGATGCCAGCCGAACTTAACCCCGCCCACAACATTTGGGGTCGGGATGTTCGGTCTGGACTTGATCCGTTGTGGAGCAACTATGCTCGAACCAGAGCTGTTCGGACCAATCAAATTCTCAGGGCGGGCTTTATACGATGATGGACAGATGATCAACAGTAATTGCAATCTGCCATAAATCGAAAAGAACAACAGTAACGTAATCATTCACGTCACCAAAGAGCGCTTGGGATGCGATAAGATTTGTTTGCTGTTTTGTCGAGTTCTAATCCTAAATGGAGAACTTGTTCGTATATGCATTCACCTTTACTATTTCTTTCAAAAATGATGATCGTGTTGGTAAGTACTCCGTGTATCCTTAAATTCTTTTTACAACACCGGCAAAGATCGTTTACACTCATCTTCTTCTTCTACTTCTTCCAAGCGTGCGTGCAGTTGAGTTCTGTTGACAACTATGCGTCGCTCAACATGCGTCGCTCTTACTCCGTTGCTCTGATTGGTTGTAGGTCTATCCAATCGAGTACAGAGGCATTTTCTTTCCTGGTTTGTTTGAAACACGCCCCATAATCACAGCCCAATGGAGCTGAATATTCTGACTAGAATGACGACGTCAGGCTGTAAAAAACGTGGTGTAACTGTCAGAACTCATATACTGTATGTCATAAGTACATAATTTTGCTGTCCAAAAGCATCTTTCTCCATTGAAGGCCATTGCATTCTGACCAAATACGAATTTTTCCAAGCAAAGTAGCTCTTTTGCCAGTGATTATTTGGAGGTTCTTATATTTTGGCTGCTTATATTATTTCTCTGCCTGCTCAATTCCACACCAAAGGGTTTGGAACTCTTCAGGTTTTGTCAGTGTGAGTAGACAAAATGACCAAAATACCCATTCCTAATATGCACCAGCAGTCACAATTAATGAAATTCAAGATGCAAAACCAGTGGAACCAAAACACAATTGCATGTGCCGTCTGAACCAGTCGCAGATCAGAACTCTTTTAGGCTGCTATATATGGAAGCAGCCAGTCACCACATGATATACATGGATGTCTGTGTTGCAGTTTTTGCATAATATGATTATGTGGATTATTTTAACTTTCACTGCTCTTTTATGTTAGTGCATATGCAAGATCACTCCAGAAATGTTGAGCCAAGAGCCATCATAGACGGTTACACCCGAACACACTGCAGACACAAAAAGTCGTAGCCAGAAGCTGTCACACGTGAAGCTTATGTCCGAGTTTGTTCTGCTGAAGTCTGTTGTTCAGATTAGCGTAGCAAATGCGATCAACATCTTTAATATGATGCAATATGCTTGTTTTCTACAAACAATTGGATTTGACTTTGAGTTGACTGCTTGTGGTAAGTCAAGCCAAATCGTTTGCGGATTTGGGCCGATCTCTTTCCACCCCTCCTGCCTTTGGTGGTCTGTGTTATGATGAAGAAATTAAACGGTAGTTCTAGTCCTATTACTGGAAACCTGATCAACAGCAGACGCTCACGTTTCGTCTCTACTGACTCCCCTGTTCTCGCTCTCTCTGGGACGTCGTAAGTTTGCCCAAACTCGTGCACTGCCTTTGGAGGAGGAATGTAAACATGCACATGTCTGAAGACTTCCTGTTCAAGCTGCAATCTTGAACTATTCCTTTAAATAAAGCAATCAAGAGACACTATCAACATCGTAGTGTTACAATATCAACACGCCATAGAGGTGACACTGTTATTACGTCAGACCATATGTGAAGTTGACCCGCTGAAGTTTAGGTATTGTCCTCTAACGAGACCCTACATGGGTGTTTATAATAGAACGGCCATCCTTCAGTGAGAAAAATGGAAAATGATTCAGTGTTTTCACATTAGCCGGCTTTCCTGTTTATGTTGGGGCACTCTGTGACGGTGAGCAGGGTAAGGCCAGGCTTTGATCAGGGCTTTTGCAGGGATTGGGGTGATAGAAGGGGGCATTGAAGGGGCTCTGGCCCCTGAGGGCCCCACAGTGCAGCTCAAAAGCCCTCAGAATTTGGGTCATGTCTTGGCCCACATCCTACTGAGGCTCATTTCCTGCAGTTTGATCATGACGAAGGAGAAGGTCTTGTGTCGAGGAAATATGCTTTGGATCTGGACTATCAAAGCAGCATTTGGTACGCAACATAGTCAAGCTGTATTAATCCAACCTTTAGCCTAATACAAGCCTAATACAATCTGAGTTTGGTAGGTCTGAGTGGATTTACTCAGATTTATTTCAAGACACTGAATCGGTTTATTGTTTAAAGGTACAGTTCAGTCAAAATGAAAATGTCACAGTTAATGATGACAGATTTTTCTTTTTCGGACAAACTGTTCCTTTAGAATAATAAAATTACCTTCACATTTTGGGAAATATGTAGGACAGATTCAATTTATTTTGCAAACAATGAAGAGAATTATACATTTGTTCTGCCAATGTTTTAAGAAATTATTACATATATTATTTGTATTGTTTTTACCCTGTGTTTATTATGTTATTATCTTTGGTGTAATATTGAATTTTATTGTGTGTTAATATTCAATGTTAATTTTGCTTGTAGCTCTTTGGGTTTGAGAAAAGTGCATGAATAAAAGATTATTAGTAGGCTAGCAGTAATATCAGAGGTAGCGTTAGACTTCCGCATTGTCCGTCATTTTGATGAACATGGTCGTAATAATTCCATCATAACCTATTATTGGCCATCATTTAAATTTTCATATTTTATGATAATAAGCCATTTAATAGGCTGTGGGTCCCTTTTCAAGTTTCATCACGAATGTTTGTCCAATAAATCGCAATCAGCTTTGTGCTTGGTTGCTTTTAATATGAAATAAAGTCTCAGCTTTCAAATTCTGTCCATTTTATCCCAAAATTCAAACAATAAACCGTTTTGGCGCTCTTTAAAGTGGCGCTAGAGATCACTGTATTAGCGCCTCAGTTCAATTGAAGCGGAGAGTGAACACATTCATTCTTCCTCTTTACTAGGTTACAGAACGAAATAAACATGAATGAACATCAGAAAATATGTTGAAAGATCCAGTCCAACTTACCGTATCATGTCTCTCATGTAATCATTCAATCAGTGTTTCAACCGCAGGAAGGTGTCAATAAAACAGCTTGTAAACAATGTCATGTAACTCAGAAAAAAAATTCAAAAATGACGGACGCCTTTCAGATATTTCCATCACTGCAAAACAATAAATAAATAAAAATCAGTCAATGACAGAAAATCTTCGGTAAACACGACCTCTGAGTAATATATATCATTTAAAAATGCCAATTCAGCCAATCATCTGTTTTTACAGTTTTGTGCAAAATAAATACAAACCAAATTCAAATAAACCATCTAGATAGATAGATAGATAGATAGATAGATAGATAGATAGATAGATAGATAGATAGATAGATAGATAGATAGATAGATAGATAGATAGATAGATAAGCCGCTTTCCGACCAAGTAGTTACAGGAACTTAGTTCTAGGAACTGTCCACTTCTAAACAGTTCTAAGAACTACTCTCCCAAACTCGGTTTTGCTGTTTGCGTTCGCACTGGCCAAGTGGCCATAGGAACTGGTAGGAGGGGTAAGGGAGTGACGCAAGCACGGTGACTTTTATTTTGACGGCGCAATGGACCTTTATTTTGGCGGCGCTGAGAACGCCAGAGCAAACAATGCTCGCATTCTCTGTGTTTATTAGTTAGCTATCTGTCTAACAGTACGGTTTATTATGTTATTAGATAGAACTGTTATAGAAAGTAGACAGTATATGAAAAAAAGCTTATGCCGTGTGGTTGATGTCCAGTGTTGCTAGCTGAGCAGAAATATATAATCATGTTTGGCTTGGTCCCCTCAAAGTTGCATTGGATTTTCTCTTCAGCATAAAGGTTTAGAGACCCATCTATCACTGTTTTCCATGTTTGTATAGTTAGTTTATGGAGTAAATATATAGGCTATAATCTGTGTGTTTACATTCTAGCTGTTTTAAAAATGGCGGGTGCTGGTGTTCCGCGTGCGTTCGGTCATCAGCGTACACTAACGTCACGGATAGTTCCTATAGTGCTGGTTTAGACCCTACTCTAAAGTAGGACCTAAATTAGTTCCTTCAAATGGAGTTCCTAGAACTAAAATCGTTCCTAGTTCCTGCGGTGCGAACACGCCGACATCCGGGTACTTTAGCCAATAGTTCTAGGAACTGTGAAAAGGTTCCTCCGGTCGGAAAGCGGCTATAGATAGATAGATCTCATCGAGTCATCAACATTTATTCCAAAATAATAACTAAAGGCATGTAACAATTTAAACAATAGCCTGTATTTTATTTGTGAACCTATGTTCAGCAGTTCTTTTTAATAATCAAATTATTTTCGGATCATCAGTCATTAAACTCGGTAAACACTGACATGAAGATGTAACTTTAATTTCACCAAGCTGATTGCACACTAAAAAAAAAACACATTCATCATGCTTTCAGGTAATTTCAAGTTTGATTTTAACGTGACATAAAGCAGTGATTTCTAAGTGTGCAAATTGTTTACTTGCTCTTTTAATTAGTCTTCCCATTACTGCAATCATGATGTTCATTCACCCCCCACTAAACTCAGCGCACTAGGGGGTCTGTTAAAACTCAATGGGCTCAGGGGAGGCGAGAGAGTAACTTTACCTGCTGGTGTCGCTGTTGGACAGTGTAACTTTAGAAAAATTAGTTATTTATACACATTTTGTAATATGGATTATTTTCTCATCCAATTTCCTCAGAGGAAACGCACCTGATAGATAGATAAATAGATAAATAAATTTCACATTTTTGTACAAATAACCCATAGTGCTTTTTTGGGGGAAGGGCTTAAGGAATAATTTTTTAAATCTCAAAACACTCTGCAGATGCATGTCATCACACTACAGTGAAAGATAAACTGATCCAATGTTAAAGAATGACCAATCATTTCACACCTTCAGAATGACCCGCATGCCGATCACACTCTCTGTTCACACTCTCTGTTCACACTCTTCTAAATATAAACCTTGATAATTTCCATGTCTTCTGCAGGAGCTTTTGCCATGCACCCAGTCTCCAAATTTAACTCCAGTGGTGAGAAAATTCACCGTCCATAAACATTTCTAAGGGCTTATAAATATTTATTATTTCTGCCATGAAACTGTATTTACTGGAAAATATATATTTTGTCCTTATGACAGTGGGAATTATTATTTCACTTGCATAATTCCTTCATTTCAAAGTCTAAGTCAAGTCTGAAGTTTCTGAGAGACAAACTTTTTTTGTAATATTCTATTTAAAATCATATTTACAAAATTGATTATAGTCAAAACTGCATGACCTACGGGAAGAAGTAAAGATCAATAGCGTGGAAATATATGTAAAAATAATCATGTTAAGGAGGCTCCTTCATTTGGCTCCTTACAATTGGCCCGTCTTTGGTTAAACTGCTCCTGTTCAGATTTGAGGTACAAGTTTAGAGTTTATGTAAGGAATAATTGACGACAGGCCGTTGAATTATTAGAAAAATAATGCACACCCGAGGTGGTAATGCGGTCACGACGCGAAGTGGCCGTTCACCTCGGGTGTGCATTATTTTTCTAATAATTCAACGGCCTGAAGTCAATTATTCCGCTTATACTACAGTTACCACACCTCGAAACATTGTTCAGATTATGTATTTCAAGACGTTTGTAAAGTTTTTGTCATTAAAACGCTCTTGTATGTAGGACTAATTTCTTACGCATCTAGTCCAATGCCTCCGTTGCTAATTCCAAAACGTCATTTTAGAGTTAGTAACGGAGGTTTGAGCCACTGATAGCAGACTAATGCTGGGGACACACGACTAGCTGACACACTCTCTGACTGTTTTCATCGACTGCAGCAGATTTTAAACACCGACTTTGAACACAGACTGAACGCACTGAACACGCGTTTGGGCATTATCAGTCATAAGAATCAAATTGCATTCATAACCGGCCTTAAAGTGTGTCCCCGGCTTTATGCAGTTATTAATGCAGTTATTAGAGAGAGATGTTGCAATAATGAGACAGAAAAGCATGTGCGTCAGTATTATTAGCCTATTTATTTATTAATTTAATTCGTTTTAATTAATTCGTTCATTCTTTTTTTTTTTTTTTTTTTCCATTGACAGATGACAGTAGACTATAGCCAAATAAATGAAACACAAAGCCCTTTTAACAAGTGGGCCTATAAATAATTATTTATTTATTATTATCTGCAATAAAAATCCGTACTGCAGGACTATCCATTTATTTAGCCTATATTCAGTTTAATTTTCTATTGATTATAATATAGACAGGACTATATACTTTATTTATTAAAATTAAACTGCATGTTTCCATTGATTGTGAAGCTAGACATTGAAAATTGCAGATCAAGCGCATGGGGCTAAATGCTTTTTCTTGTTATGAATTGTATCCTATTTTCCGTTATTACAGTTGACTATGCGAAGTGATTTGGAACTGTAATGCGGTCAAGACCTGCCTGGAACTACTTTAGCCGTGCGTTTCCCTGAAAATAATGCACACCTTAGAACGTTCGTCAACCAATCAGATTCAAGCATTCAACGGCCCTGTAGTATAAGTCAAGTTTAGGCTTACAAACAGGGTTAAGTGCTTCTACATCAGTGTTATTCACTTATCGTTTCCCTCTGATTTTATGGATAACTTATGGGTAGCATTAGGTTTAGGGGTAGTTATATGGTTAAGACTAAATTTTTAAACAGGAATGTTGTTCCAGGACCAACAAACAGGAACGTGTCTAACTCGGAAAATCAGGATGTGTGGACAAGACACGTGTCTTAAAGTGGGGATTGGGATAATCATTCAGTTGCCATATGGGGTTCTGGAGAAACGCAAAAGTTTAGGTAAACTTATGATGGCAATCTTTCCACTGAGGTAAAAGTTACATGAGGCAACAGATGTTTTCTTTAGTAAATCATAGTATGTCTTTGATTTGAATCACACACACGGCTTATTACATCAGTGGTGTCAGGCTATCATCCTTTTAGCATTAGGCTACTACAAAATAATGTTTATTCAGCATAAACTTTATACTGCAGTTTCTAATAAAGTTACCGGCCAACTGGCTTGGCACATGTTAATTCTGAACCCTGTGTGCACTTTACTATGATCCCTGGCAGGTCTCTTCTTTTAAGGGTCACATCTTTCATTTATAAACATGCTTGCTGGCCCATTTTCTTCCATTCACCCACTTGTCAAAACTAAAGCCTTGCCAGATTGTGCAATGTGCAAACCAGCTGTGAACAGTTAAATCTAGGCATGTTTGTGGTGAAAATGTACACTTTCAAGTTTAAAACGAGAAATAAAACGTTGGCACTGAAGTTTGAATAGCCTGGCAGTGGTCTGAGTGGATTTTCGGATTTGGATTTTTCTGAGTGGATGGTTAGTGGGTATTTTCTGTGAGAGAACGGTATAAATGCAGTATCTTAGCAACAGTGAATGAGAGCAACAGTGTGCTAAGAAATCTCTATTTAAAAGCAGCAGCTGATATTAGTATTTCCACAAACATGATTATTTTATCCAGATAGCACATTTAGACCCTAATGATCACAGAAAACAGCCCCCCTCTCGCCCCCTAGTGGCAGCATCCAGTGTAATGCTCTGCTTCTCTCTTCACACTAGGTCTGGTTTATTTCATTTAAAGGAAGGTTGAAGCAGGAGGAAGGCGTCCACTTTGGTATGTTCCATTACATATGTCCAATAAATATTTATATGAATAACATATATATCAGAGTCAAGGAAGCACCAGAGCTCCCTGTGTGTCTTTTGCTTCCTGATAATGAAGATTATGTAGTGGTTTCATTGTCCCAAATGTTGTTTTTAGTTAAGAAAAAGGAATGTCAGCGATCTTACATTTTTATCCCTGGTCTTCAGTATTTCTACACAGGGTGGTTGTCTAACTCAGGAGTGAAGAAACCCTTTCTCCAGCTCTCATGTGTCAAACACATCTCTTTTAAAAGATACAAACCAGATCTTAACAATAAAAAGGACTTTGGCCCTCGTGAAAAAGACATACAGTACTTTTAAAAATAGTACTTATTACAGAAATAATAAACTTTAAAGTATATACTTAAGTGTGAGCTGAATGTAATGCTTTCAGACACGTGCATAATTGCATGTAAATTACAATTAAATTACAATTTATTGCATACATTGTAATTTAATTGCTTAAGAGTGCTATTTTGATATAATTAGGACTTAGCCTACGTATATCTGTTTTATGCAATTTACCAAAATAACTAAAACATACTTCAATGTAATTTCTATTGAAACTTGAGTAACACTTTATTTCGATAGTCCACTTTAAACATTCTACTAACTAGCAGTCATTAGAGTATTAGTAGATCTGCTTAATATCTGCTAACACTTTATTTTGATGCTCCATGACAGACATTCTTCTGACTATAAGTAACTTTGCAACTACATGTAAGCTATTCTAACCCTAACCCTAACTCTACCAGGGTTGGGGAGTAACGGATTACATGTAACAGTGTTACGTAACCAGGTTACAAAAATCTGGTAACCTACGGTGGCCGAGAGAGCTCAACGCGCTGCAAATGAAAAAAACGCATGCAAACAGAAAAAAACGCATGCAAACAGAAAAAAACACATGCAAATAGAAAAAAAAACACATGCAAATAGAAAAAAAAACACCAGCGAATAAGAAAACATCTTCATCAGTTTTACAACTCACGTCCGTCCCAATACTCACAACACAACCAAATATGGAAACGCGCTGCAATTACAGAAACGCGCTGCAAAAGTTCACAACACAACCAAACAGAAACGCGCTGCAAATAGAACAGAACACAACGGAAATGTTTCCGGGGAACCCAATAAGTGACGGACGGACGGCTCGCGAGCTTTACCAGAGAGACGCGGGCTCTGGCTTTACCTATGCCCTACTCTCTTAAAAGGGCAGACGGCAGAGCCCTTGAATTGGGCACTTTGGAGGGAGCGGGGCACTTGTGTGCCATTATGTTGATGAAGGGAGCAACGAAAGACAACGTAATTTCCTCATTATTTTCACCTGGGATGTTCCCATGACAACGCAGCGCGTGTCCATCAGCTGAATAGCTGTTCTTACCAGAAATATAGTATTAATGCTGTTAACATAACTGTTGCAAATAAATATACATTTTATACAACAACGTTTTTAAAATATGTGTTATATCTTTGTGTGAGTGTCTCAACTTTAAAACTTGCCGTCTCATATTTGGACCTATAGCTACATTCTAACATTTCTTACGAAACTTATTTTAACATAACATGACAAAATGTGTTCAATGTAACTGATGTATAGATTAATGTCTTTTCCTCGTTCTTTTTCTCTATCTTTTTTATTTATTTATTTATTTTAGTCTTCAGCTCATTGTTCTTTTTAGTATTCTTATGACATTGAACATATCGCATACATTTTGTATATTGTATACAAAGTTGTATGTCATAAACGTGTCATTGTATGTTTTGCAAAAAAATATAAAATAAATAATAATAATAAAAGTAGACAGCTGTAAGCACGTCCTAGCCGTCCGTCCGTCACTTATTGGGTTCCCCGGAAACATTTCCGTTGTGTTCTGTTCTATTTGCAGCGCGTTTTCTGTTTGGTTGTGTTGTGAACTTTTGCAGCGCGTCTCCGTATTTGGTTGTGTTGTGAGTATTGGGACGCACGTGAGTTGTAAAACTGATGAAGATGTTTTCTTATTCGCTGGTGTTTTTTTCTATTTGCATGTGTTTTTTTCTGTTTGCATGCGTTTTTTTCTGTTTGCATGTGTTTTCTTCATTTGCAGCGCGTTGAGCTCTCTCGGCCACCGTACGTAACTGTATAATTTGTTACAGATACGTCAAATAAACAGAGTGATCAGATTAAACTTATATTTTGTAAAAAAAAAAAAAAAAAGTTGAAATAGCAAATTGAAAATACGTCCAGTGGAAACAAGTCAATTTCGCAAAAACTCCCATATATCGCAAAAAAAACAGTGTTTACACTCGCATGAGGTGTTTTTTCAGGAAATTCGAAAAAGGAATATTTCGCAAAACTGCAATGGAAACAGTTTTTTTCGCATTTACAGGTCACCTGACGTAGGCTACATAACAGTCGATCATTAAAGATGGCGCGGTTCTTTAGAGTTCTTTATTAAACTCATAAAAGACTAAAAGAATTACGTGAATACTGGATTCTAAACAACAAAGAAATGCCACAATTTATCTTGACCTTGAAGCAGATATGAGGGAGAAACACCCAGAAACATACCAAAGCATAAGGGTTTTTCCTTGCCATTAATGCTTGGATAACACATCTCCTTCCATTAAAAATAATGGCTAGTGCGGTGGCTGAGATATACATAAACCTACCAACATCCGTTGCCATTATTTTTAGAATGACTCATCGCAAGAGGAAAAAAATATGTTTTATTCGCATAACATCGGTTAATGGAAATGCCGTCTTTTCACAATAGTTTTTTATCGACATTTAGAAAATATCACAAAAGTTTTGCACAAATCTATAATGGAAACGCGACTTCTTTTACTTTCGTTTTCAACGACAATGTAGCCTATGGACCCTATCTTGCACCCAGCGCAATTGACTTTGTACATCGACGCATGTATCATTCCTATTTTGCACCCGCGCACAGCGGACTTTTCCCTCCACAGACGCACGTCGGTAAACTAGGAAATACACTTGCGCTCCCGGAGGCAGTTCAGCGCAAAGAGGAGGCGTGTTCCGGCGCAAACGTTCCCTGGTGCTATTTTGCAGGTTTAGAAAACAATTCCGCCACTGACTTTAGACTAGGTTTTTCCTGGTCAGTGGCGGAATTGTTTTCTAAACCTGCAAAATAGAGTTGCGCATGTTATTCAGATGCTATTTTAAGGGCGCATGCTTGGCCATAATCAATGTAGCGTGTGCGCAACGCGCATGCACTTTGCTTCTCTCATCTACACAGAAGCAGCAGTTTTCATTTTTGCAAATCATACATTACAATAGATAGATAGATATATAGATAGATAGATAGATAGATAGATAGATAGATAGATAGATAGATAGATAGATAGATTTTAATTTGGGTGTGTTTCTCCATCCCCATACAATGTCACTTCTCTGTGTTTTACGGCCCTGACGAGAACGTCGGTCTCCTCGGCTGTGAACCGCTCCTGGCGTGCGTCTGGCAAATCCGCTGTTATAATAGCAATCCGCCATGGAACAAGCGCACCTGCTCTTAAAGGGAATGTGAGATGTCGCTCTGATTGGTTTATTTCACGTTACGCCCAAACCACACCTATGAGTAATGAAGCTACTTCAGACCAACCCATTTTAGATTTCCGTCGAAATGGGATCCGCCCACAAAGTTACTTGCGTTTCGCGATTGATACTTGCGTTTCAGATCGTTAAAATAGGGCCCTATGCAGGTGCGCGCCAGCAGCGGTTCACAGCCGAGGAGACCGACGTTCTCATCGTCAGGGCCGTAAAACACAGAGAAGTGACATTGTATGGGGATGGAGAAACCCACCCAAATTAACTTCGGTTAAACAGGTGTATGATAATTTGGGTAAATGTGTAAGCTAGATTTATGCTTTTATAATAAACTTTCTATCTATCTATCTATCTATCTATCTATCTATCTATCTATCTGTCTATCTATCTATCTGTCTGTCCATCTATTGTAATAATGTATGATTTGCAAAAATGGAAACTGCTGCTTCTGTGTAGATGAGAGAAGCAAAGTGCAAGCGCGTTGTGCACACGCTACATTATGGCCAAGCATGCGCCCTTAAAATAGCATCTGAATAACATGCGCAACGCGCCACTGACTTTAGACTAGGTTTTTCCTGGTCAGTGGCGGAATTGTTTTCTAAACCTGCAAAATAGCATCAGGGAACGTTTGCGCCAGAACACGCCTCCTCTTTTCGCTGAACCGCCCCCTGGGAGCGCAAGTGTATTTCCTAGTTTACCGGCGTGCGTCTGTGGAGGGAAAAGTCCGCTGTGCGTCGGGTGCAAAATAGGAATGATACATGCGTCGGTGTACAAAGTCAGTTGCGCTGGGTGCAAGATAGGGCCCAATAGCTCTTCAGGGAAAACCAATCAAGGAAAACATATGCCTAGAGCACCTCCTAGTGGTCATTATATAAAACACAAAGGAACTATAAAACTACATAATTGCTTAATAACTTAATAGCTTTCTAAGAATATACTTAAGCTTAGCAGAAATGATTCTGCTCGCATTGCAGGTTTTGCAAATGTCTCAATCAACTAACACCCACTCACATTATTGATAAAACTTCTTGAGAGAAAAGGCGCAGGCCTTGACGTCCCCGTCCGCCATTTCAGGCAGCATTCTCCCCTTTGTGGCTTTGGGACCTGAACTAATAGATGGTTTCAGCGCTAGCGGTGTTTGATGAAAGAGAGCGTGAGCAGACAGGGAGTGGATTGTTCATTCATATGAGGAGCAGTTGTGTTAAAAGTGTAGGCGCCTTGTGAAGCCCACACATAAACAGAATGGACTCAAGTGGAAAGCGCTCTAAAGGAGGGTCTCTAGTCAGGCGTCTTGTTTCTGTTCCCCTCTCCTCCCTCTACCTTCGCCATAATTCAAAATCCCTCCATCAACACGTCCTTAATGACTCCGCTCCGCCTCGTACCCGTTTATCTGCCCTCCATCTCTGCGCCAGCTTATACGGCTCGCATGGAAAGCTCTGGGTGTGAGCATTTAAAAGGAATTACTGAAGAAAGTAAGAGAGATGTGCCATAGGTCACACAAATATTTTTTTTGTTTCTTCTGGGTGTTACAAAAATACACTCGTTTTTTGTAGCGTGTGTCAGTATGTCAATATGCATGTGTTCGTACAACTCTGCGAATTGTTGTGTGTTTTTGTGGCGGTGTGTTGGAGTGGGGGCTTTGGGTCGAGGGGTTTATATGAAGTAATGAGGTTTAGCAGGGGGTCTGGGGCCTTAATGAAAGTTTAGATTACTGGGCTTTCAGGTGGGAGGGGGTGTGAAATGAATGCTGGGAAACTTTGGCCCAATGCTCCACTGTGCCAACAGTCAAGACTCAAGAGTAAAAAAAAAAAAAAACGCAATAAATTCACATTTTTCTCTCAGTGTCAAAAAGCCCTCCTGAATGTATTCTAAAATGTATTTTAATATGTGCAAACACTAACTATTTATTCTACGTAAAGGTCATATTGTGGAATGTTCGTACAGAACGTAAATCCCAATTATGATGTTTGCGTGTCAGTTTGACCTGCATTTTCTCCCTGTGTTTTGTCATGTCAGTTTTGCAATTTACTTTTACAATTTTGCATTTGGCAGATGCTTTTACCCAAATAACCTGAATTGTGGGCATAAATGTTTATACTGTAAGTTCAAGCATGTTAATTTAGCCGGGAAACAAACCCATGATCTTATAATTTGAGAAATAGTTACAATGTTCATAATATTTATCATTTGTGTTTAAAAAACTTGTAAAAAATTTGTTTTGAAAATCATATGTTCTCATGTTTATTTATTTATTTGTAATGAGAAATATATATATATATATATATATATATATATATATATATATATATATATATATATATATATATATATATATATATAGTGTGTGTGTGTGTGTAGTATATATAGTATATATATAGTATATAAATATATATATATAGAGAGAGAGAGAGAGAGAGAGAGAGAGAGAGAGAGAGAGAGAGAGAGAGAGAGAGAGTGAGAGAGTGAGAGAGAGTGAGAGAGAGAGTGAGTGTGTGATTTTTTGGAGAACTGTCTTGAATCCAAATAGGGTCCATTTGACCAACACCATAAAAATCATACCCAGAATTCAAACCTAATACAAAGACTAAGGTTGATCTCTGCTCAGCTTTGTCTATTGCTAATGGTTACTTTTGCTAAAGTTAGCATAAATCTGCAACTCTTGTTAAAAATGAAAGACATTGTCGTTGCTATATGTGTCAATGGAAGCTTGGTCTGCCACGGAATAAAATAATTTAAAAGATAACTGGGACTTTTTTTCTCACAATTGCGAGTCTATTTTAAAATTCTCAGAATTGCGAGATATAAAGTCAGAATTGCGGGATATAAACTCGCAATTGCGAGAAATCAAGTCCATCTCTGAGAGAAAAAAGACTTGACTTTTTTCTCATAATTGCGAGTTTATATCTCACAATTCCTAACTTTATAACACACAATTTTGTTGTTTATCTTAAATTGAGCAGAATCTCATTGGTCCAAAATCACACTGTAGACTATATTGAAAATCAGATATGCTCTGATTGTTTGTGATGTACAATGTGCCAATCTTTCCGGGTTTTTTACGATATTCAATCTACTCATTTATGTTGCTCTGAAATGGGTGAATTTTATCAACCCAAAACATAATTCGCTCATCAAAACTATTATAGCCACTTAGATTTAAAATATTTAACAATAGAAGAAAAACTTAAAAAGTACTTTACTTGTTACTTTTTGTAAAAAATAAAATAAAAAAAAAGTATGTTTGTCAGGAAGCAAAATAACAATATTTATCTACATATGCATTATATATTTACTAAACCATTTTACTTTATAAAATATTTCTGATTGATGACGCAAACAAATCATTGAATTAGTTTGCAATAGAGGTGGGCGGATCGATCCTGAAGTATCGATATATCGAAACTGACGTGGTATCGAAAAGGATCGATCCTCACATAAAAATATCGATCCAAATGTGTGTTTTTTTACCAGTAATTTTCTATTAATTTATCACGCAATTCAGTGCATAAAATAAGCTTCTAAGTTGAAAAATAAGCGAATGTTAGCGGATAATTGTGTAGGATAGAACTTTTCTCCTAGTCATCTGGATACAAAACGAAACCAATCAGTCACAGAGAGCGTTCGATGCCGGTGCTCACAGGCCCAGTGCGTTTGGGAAACGAAGCTTAGATGACAGAGAAACAATCGGGAGTTATTTCGCAATAAACAAACCAAAAGTGTACATAACGGTTCAAAATGTTGACGTCAGTAAGATTTTTTTAATGAAATTAATATTTTTATTCAACAAGGATCGATGCATTAAATTGATCAAAAGTGACAGTCAAGGGTTTTACACTGTTAAAAAAAAATGTACTTCATATAAATGCTGTTCTTTCAACTTTGTTCATCAAATAATTCTGCATAAAATGTATCATGGTTTCCACAAAAATATGAAACTGTTTTCAACATTGATAATAATAAGAAATGTTTCCTGAGCAGCAAATCAGCATATTAAAATGAATTATCATCATGACTGGAGTAATGATGCCGGAAATTCAGCTTTGATCACATGAATAAATTACAGTTTACTATGACATAGAAAACCTATGTTAAATTGTAATATTCCAGTTTTTACTGTATTTTTGATCAAATAAATGCAGAAGAGAATTAAAAATCTTACAGACCCCAAACTTTTGAACAGTAGGCTAGTATTTTTGTAAAAGTAGTAGTTTTGTAAAAGTCACTGACTAATTACAGGCGAGTTGCGAGCACAAATCACAAAATATTTAGTAGTCATGAAAACGTATTCAGATTTAGCATATTAGTGATGCATTCACCTCATAAATCATGACACACTGCTCTAGCACAGGAAAGTGCATACAAGTTCAAGTGCATGCTTTTAAAATGAAAAAGTATTGGTATCGGTATCGATATCGGCGATACTGGCCCTGTATTTACTTGGTATCGGATCGATACCGAAATTTGCAGTATCGCCCACCACTAGTTTGCAATCTGATGTGTTTTACTGTAAACAGAAGTGGTTTAAGAAAAATGAAGAATCTCAAACAGAACTCTTGTTGATGTTGTTTAAAATCATACTTTCAAAACCTAATGTTGAATAAAAAATGTATCTTCATATGCAGCCAGAACATCTGTAATTGTGAGTAAGGGGTTGTGGACATTTGGGTGTTCCCTACAGTACGCTCACATCTAGAGTTCCCATACAGGAGGTAATGATAGCATGTAAAATGATTTTACCCCCTCACCACAAATGTACACCAATTAGTGTAAAACACAGCAAAGAATTGCGTTTTAATGGGGTTATGAAAACATGGCTAATGAGCCCACCATCATACACATTTGTCTCTCAGCACCAGCACACAGATGGCTTCCAGTTCCCCAGTGATCCTCTCACCATCACCATCCAGACCTCATGACTGAGAGCCATTAATCAGCTGTCCACATCATTAAACCGCTAAACCAGGACTGATATAACAGTTTCAGTTGAGGTGAGTGATGTCACGTTTTGCCTACAGGATTCCTTGAACGTGTGCTGTGTAAACATCAGCACGCACGCACGCACGCACACACACACACACACACACACAGTCTGGTGCACTATCTTTGTGAGGACTCTCCATAGACGTAATGGTTTTTATACTGTACAAACTGTATATTCTATCCCCTTACACTGCCCCTATCCCTAAACCAACCCATCACAGGAGACATTCTGCATTTTTACATTTTCAAAAAAACTAATTCTGTATGATTTATAAGCTTTTGTACCCACGGTGACACGAGTCCCCATGAGTCTGTGTGCATTCAGGTTTAAGTCCCCACCGGTGTAGAAAAACATGTCCACACACACACACACACACACACACACACACACACACACACACACACACACACACACACACACACACACACACACACACACGCACACACACACACACAAGTCTCGCTGTAATGTACCGTCTCACTGCAGCCGCTAGAGGGAGCGATTGCACAGGTAAAAATGTTGGAAATAAGTAAATCTATTTATTAATTTTCACAATGAGTATATGTGCCTACAGAAAGAAAAACAATTAACACAATCAGTAGCCTATTTAAAACACTACTGGACTAAATTATGCAAAAATACTTGATATCTCTTCTGAAGACAAAGGCAGTGCAATTCTTTAAAGGCAACATTATATTTCATATTTCATATTTCATTTCTTCTATTTTCATTTTCAAAAGACATTTCAAGTCTTTTGTGGTGTCTATGAAAATTATTTAGTCACCATTAAATCAAAATGGACATTTTTTTTTATGAAATATTGCAGTATTTATTTCAAATGATTTATCCGTGTACATTATTATTATTATTATTAATTCATGTGCCTCCTAATCTTGAATCAGAATAACTTCCCCTCCCTCTTGCAGCATCTCTTCTCTTCTCTGATGACGAGGGCGGGGCAACCTGTCACTCATATGAGATCCACCAATAGCAAACCACAACCATCCAATCAATTCCACACAGACAAATCAAGTCCAGAGTGATTAGTTACATGTGTCCACAAATGAGGGCCTATTATCAAATGTTGTTATTATTATTCATTTAAATAAATACTCTTGAATGATCATCAGTGAGAAAATATACCTTTTGCACCCCGAGTGTGTATTCCAGCATCAAGCAGCAGACGGTAATGATTAGGCCTGTCGCGATAATTAAATAATAAATTTGGTCATGGACCAAAAGAAATAGACAAGCACTAATTAAGTTTTCCAGCAATATATTCAAAGTCATCTGAAGCCATGCCATAGCTTAATGTGAGGGACAGAAGTCTATTTACATCATTAAATTAAGGTTCACGGAAACTTCTCTCCTCTGCGGCTGTCAATCATTCTCCATTGAGTATTCAAACAGCGCGCGCCTCGTCCGGTTCGTCCACACACTTCGCAAGGACTATGAATTGGCATCAAACGCTCAATAACTGGAATATAAAACTGTGAAGAAACACATGATCAATAAACTGTTGGACAGATATACATTAGGATTTGTGCGCTCGACATTTCTTCGCTTTGTGCCGTGAACTTTTAAATGCGCACTTGTGCAGCGCTGCACACTGTGACTGACTCCATGTTACATACACTTCTGAATTCTTTACATCCACATATAAATATAAAATTGTTAAATGTATGAATACCTGAATGAATTTTATAAGATTACTAATAGTAATTTGTTTTTATTAACATGTTTAGATTTGATAAAACTACTGTGCAGATTTTTTCAAGAATTGCTTTTTGCTGCTGATTTATACACTCACTAAGTTTAACTTAAAAAAAAAAATCATAGCTATTGAATACATTTATTTAATATTTAAAGGTGTTAACTGTAATCTTACACTGCAAAATGATAACTTACAAAGGATTAAATTCATCACAATTATTTAATGAATGAAGCTCACAAAAAATGTATGACAAAGCCCTAAAACTGCAATTAATCGGCATAACGGCAATTATTTTTCAGACAATTAATCGTCAGCCAAATTTCATAATCGTGACAGACCTAATAATGATTGGCCCCGTCCCAAATGAACCCTAACCCCTCAATAATGTTGAAATTAGTTTGAACAACTTAATTTTTTTGAGTAATCAAAAACTCAGTGTAGTTTGTTGATTGAACATGATTTTATTATAAGTTGTCATATTTTTTTTAGCCAAAACATTTTTTTTTTTTTCATACAAGTTTTTTGTTACTGCTTGTCAAATTAATTTATTGTTTTTGAAAATGAAATCAAGTCAAATTTGCAAACATTTCCCTCAGTTTCAGGCTTAAGTCAGTCCCAGACTAAAATGCATGTTTGAGCGGTTTTAACTGAAAGCTATTGCACTGATATATCTTAAAATATGTCAGTGCCATTGTTTTGTCTCACGATGCACATCAGTAATGTTATTTTTTTCTATGTCCTATTTAACCTAAGGCCTAATCCTGACTTAATCTAAGCCCTGTCTGTGAAACAAGGCTCAAGATTTTAAAGGCCCATTCACACAAGAATGATAAAGATAACTTTAGTGTCATATCATAGATAATGTTCTGTTTATTATAAGTGCATGTCATCTGCCACTTAAATGCTTGAGCTTAAGTCAGTGGATTCTGATTGGCTGTCAAATGTTTTTATCATTCATAAGCTGATTTTTTAATTTATTTTTTAAAGTGATTCCAGCAATATTATTATTATTAACCTTTATTTATATAGTTTATCGCTAACTAGTGTTATCGATACAGCTGTGATTATAGCTATTGAACCGAGACCTTTAGGCTGTGCTTTCTTTTTCAATTAGGTCATTTACTTTTTTACATTATTATACTTTGTGTCTTTAAAAAAAAAAAAAAAAAATATTAATGTGCACTATTTAATGTACATTATCATTTAATTTAAGTAATTATTTACAACTGCACACGTCAAACACATTCACTGGCAGAATTTTTGGTGAATGGATCATGAACTCATGCTTCTGTACTCCAGTGGTATACTGTAAAATTATGTTAAATATTCTATTCATCATCTCTGACAGGGAATGTGTATTGAATTTTACTCAGATTCATTTGCATTCCCAGCAAAGGTTAAGGTGAGGTTTAAACTGGCTTAGGTTGGCCAAACAATGCATTGTTCACATCTGGATCGGGCCATTTGAATGCTGTGTAATTTGCCAAAAAGAGACTTGGCAGGAGAATAACGCCAGGCGACATCGGTTAGCCGTAACGTATAGGATGACTCACTGCGAATGTTTAACACTCAACATATTCTTAAACTGCCATGGTCATCTGATGAATTATTAATGCCCACCATACTGGCTGGAGTTTGGGTGATTCATCATCTTCAAAGTGGGAGAAAAAGAGCTACTGCACAGTAGAGACACAGCTTTGGCCTTCATGTCTTTCTCTTCACTTGCCCAGAGACAGAGAGAGAAAACAAAGAGAATGAAAGATTTCTCCAGTCCTTTTCTGTCCCTCCCTCTTCCTCCAGGAGTGAAAAATAAAGAGAGCTTTGTCTGATTTTCTCTTTTTCTGTCTGGAGTGAGAGGTCGGACTCTGCCGAGATCCACACGTCTCTTTCCCATAATCTCTCAGAGAAGATCCCATCATGCTGATTCAAGGGTCAATCTTGAGGACAATCTTGCCTCTGTCCTGATCCGGTGCACCAGCTCATATGACAATGAGTCCTCATATTTGCGAAGACTCAGCATGAAGCGGCAGTCACTCACAGAGAGCGTCTTTTTGGCCAACACAATAGTCTGAACCTTTGGCATTTCTGTTTTCTAATTGGTCCTGTGCTGAGTGGCCAGACGACATGATGTTTCTGGCGCCTTCTATATTCGCTTAATCAAATGATTTGAATCTCCAGCGTGGAAAAACCCCGCATTCTGCTCTAGAAACACTTATAGCTTATAGATCCCTCTTAAATTATTGAAATTCTTCATGTGAAACATTTCCTGGCATGTGGAATTTGCAGAGACGCTGCAATAGTTTAACAATCCATGGTGTACATTTTCCTTGCCCACTACCTTAATGGTCCAGTGTGTACTGAACACCAACAGTGGGCAGCTGCGGGGCAGATGTTCTCCCAACACATTTTGGTCACACTTTATTTCGATAGTCCACTTAAACATTCTAACTATAAGTTAGGGTTAGGGTAAGCAGAATGAGCTTACATACCGTAGTCTGTTGAGGAGCATCAAAATAAAGTGTTATACAGTCTACTAATACTTGTTGATAATGAGAGTTAAGGGACATGTAGTTGTACAGTTACTTATAGTTAGTAGAATGTGCAAAGTGGACTATTGATCTAAATTGTTACCCCCATTTTAACACTTAAAGGACAAGTTCGGTATTTTACACTTGAAGCCCTGTTTACAGATCGTTTCTGATGAAATAGAACGGTTAAGATTAAAATTTGGACACATGCTGCTGTCCCGAGAATTTTAGGTTTATTTCGCTTTCCCTCCCACCTACACAATGGCAGCCTATGGGCACTGGAACAATCCTTCATAAAACGCATTAAACTTTCGATTACAAAGACGTGAAACTCACCGAGTGGTCAGGGGTGTTCACTGATATGCTCACACAAAAATCACTGCAAAAGATGCTTTCCAACAGGTTTTATCGTAGTTTTTGTCCAACTCCATTGACTTGTATTGGATGAGCTGTGATACGGTATTACTCCGCCGCTTCTTCTTCTGCTTCTTCTGTGTATTCAATTCATAGACAGTATATAAACTGGACACAGCGACCCCATTGGATTCAACGGAGACAAGTGAAGTCAAATAGAAGCTCTTACTTCCTGGAGGTCGAGCGTACTGCGCAGACTCAAACTGAGCTTGACGACGTAGATGTGACGTGAGCAACCCGTCTGTCTTCTAGTAGCTGTGCTGAGAGAAATCTAAATCATTCCCTTCCGAAACTTGCAGAGACGGAGAGTGTGAGTAGGAGCTGTCCATGAGCTAGGAGCAGAAGAAACTTTTAGTAGGTATTCTGATTAATTATTTTGTCACTTTGCCTCCACGTCCCCGCGATTGCCCACGAGCTTCTCCTCCTGTCCATACGGTAATTCTCTACTGTGCGACAGAGAGTTGCGTGGTTATGACGCAATCGTTAGCCTATTTTTTTTTTTATATATATATTATATTTATTGCAGCATTTTCAGATTTTCAAACAAATAGACAATACAATCACAGGACAGGACCAAACACAACTACACATCAAAAAAAAAAAAAGAAAAAAAAAAAAAAAAAAAAGAAAACTCCTTCAATTAGATTCAAGTTTGCAGATAACCACATCACCAGGCACAGGCAAGGAAGGTCAGAACAGATTTTTGCCTAGTGTGACATTATAGACCAGATGAGATATACATAGGTATCTTTACATTGAAGACAGAGTTCAACAGAAATGACAAAATCCTAATAAAAAAATAAACAAATAGAAATACATTTTAAATAGCCTCGTCACTATTGATTTTTAACAAGTGATTGAAAAGTGGCCTCCAAGAGGCTTCAAACTTATCTAAATTTCCAGAAATACTATATCTAAGTCTTTCCACATGCAGAGTGGAGGAAAGTTCTAACAACCAAATCTTGAATAGTGGCTTCGAATTTTTCTTCCACATGCAGAGTATACATTTTTTGGCAATCATCAAACCATACTGTATAGGCAATCGGGTGGCATTATTAAGGCGCCGCAAGGAGGCCGACCAGCCAAGAACGGCAGTCGCAGGATCTAAGGGAAGCTCACAGGTATAAGCTTCAGAAAGAAACTGAAAAACTTCTGACCAGAATTCACCCAATTTTGGGCATGCCCAGAAAAGATGACCAAGAGAGCCTTCTGCAGATTCACACTTATTGCAGAGAGGGGAGATAGAAGGATAGAAAAAATTAAGTTTAACCGTTGAGTAATATAATCTGTGTAACACCTTATACTGAATAAGTTGGTGCCTGGCATTAATGGAACAGGTGTATATATTTTTAAGACATTTTTCCCAGTCCTCCTCAGAGAGGTGAACATCTAGTTCCTCTTCCCAAACATTTTTCAGATGAGTAGTGGAAAAATCTAACTGATTTGTGAAGAAGTCAACAAATTTTGTTACTAACTTTGGAGAGTTGGGAACGCAAGCAATTTATATAATTCATTGTCGGCTGATAATATTTCAAAATTTGGCACAGTGGAACGAACGTAATTTCTAATTTGTAGGTATCTAAAGAAGTGTGAGGCAGGAAGGTCATATTTCTCTGTTAGTTGAGTGAATGTGGCAAAATTATTGTCAATATATAAATCTCTCAGGGTAAGGATTCCTTTTCTGGCCCAACCTGAGAACACTGGATCTAATAATGAAGGTTTAAAGGCATGGTTACGACAAACAGGGGCAAGAAAAGAGGTATTTGGCAATTTAAATGCTTTACCAATCTGAAGCCATATCCTAAGAGAGTTATTAATCATACTGCAGATCCTACTGCAGCTTTAAAAGTTGCTGGGTTAGCAAAAAGTAATGAGGAGAGTGACGAATTTGAGGCACCTTGCTCAATCATAAGCCATGAGGGGATATCAGTTGAGGGACTGTCGGGGCGCGGGTCCTGCCAGTAAGTTAAGGCTCTACAATTGGCAGCCCAGTAGTAGTGTTGAAAATTTGGCAAACCCAACCCCCCTAGGGACCTAGGCTTACACACGTATAATTTAGATATTCTATGTGCTTTGAAGCCCCAGACATCGTTAGCCTATTTTTACAAAAATTGCTTCTACGGGGCCATAACGGAAGCTACAAGGTAATGAAGACTTTTATACATTTTCGTGTTTCTTTAGAAATAAATAATGGACAAATGGAGTCATTAAACGCCTCAGATGTGAAGTTATTCGCTGTCAAAGTGACGCCAAAATGAATGGGAGTCAATGGGATGCTAACAGCAGGTGGGGGTCCGCTAGCCAATGGCGGCGCCCGGGGGTACCTTCAAAATAATAGAAAACCCTGCCCCCCCCCGATTCAATTAAATGATGTTTTATTAACAAAGTTCGGGAGGAGCAGGTTCAGATAATTAACCAAATTATGCACAGCTGGAGATTAATCAGTAATCAACTCAATGACAGAGTATAAATTCACAGCAGACCTATCTCTGTTCATTGAAAGTTTGTCAGCATCCCTCCTCCACCCCATCTCCTCACTTCCAGTTCCATCTACACTTACCAACTGGGGGGAGTACTCTGGGTTCGGGCCTAACTCCGAGCTCGGAGCCCTCCCCCCGGACAGCACGCCAAATACGCATAAACTTATTGTACTAATTATATGTAGATGTGAACTCGTGAAATGCCAGTGGTTTGCTTGCAATTGGCAAAGGTGCATTATCGCCACCAACTGGGCTGGAGTGTCTATTATTCAAGCTCTCAGCGGAAGAATCTACGGGTGTGAGACGTTTGGAAAAATAGATCCACAGTTTTACAACGAATGGTAAAACACCTGTTGGAAAGCATCTTTTGCAGCGATTTTTTTGTGAGCATATCAGTGAACACCCATGACCACTCGGTGAGTTTCACGTCTTTGTAAACGAAAGTTTAATGCGTTTTATGAAGGATTGTTCCAGTGCCCATAGGCTGCCATTGTGTAGGTGGGGGGTAAAGCGAAATAAACCTAAAATTCTCGGGACAGCAGCATGTGTCCAAATTTTAATCTTAACCTATTCTATTTCATCAGAAACGATCTGTAAACAAGTGTAAAATACCGAACTTGTCCTTTAAAGATATGGTAGACAATTTTTGGAAACCGAATGTAATGACTGGACGAAAATGTTATGCTTTTACGCCTTCCACAGGCGATATAAACAGTATACATATAAATAAATTTAGACCACTTAAAGGATTAGTTGAAATTTGAAAATTTTCTCATCCCCACGTCATCCAAGATGTTCATGTCTTTCTTTCTTCAGTCGAAAAGAAATTATGGTTTTTGAGGAAAACATTCCAGGATTTTTCTCCATATAGTGGACTTCAATGGGGTCCAACGGGTTGAAGGTCCAAATTGCAGTTTCAATGCAGCTTCAAAGGCTCTACACGATCCCAGCCGAGGAATAAGGGTCTTATCAAGCCAAATCATCATAACCAAAAAGTTAAAAATTTTCTATTTGTGGTTAAAAAGATGGTTTGGCTAGACTATTATTCCTCGGCTGGGATCGTGTCGAGACTTTGAAGCTGCACTGAAACTACAATTTGGACCTTCAACCCATTGGACCACATTTAAGTCCACTATATGGAGAAAAATCCTGGAATGTTTTCATCAAAAACCTGAATTTCTCTCTGACTGGAGAAAGAAAGACATGAACATCTTGGATGATGTGGGGGTGAGTAAATTATCAGGAAATTTTAATTCTGAAGTGAACTAATCCTTTAACTAAATGATTGGTATATTTTTCTGAGAGAACCACCGGCTGGATGTACATTATCCCGCTTATTACACGGCTACTTGCAGCATAATTTAATAATTAGACATGAAATATTGATCTGAGTTGAAATATTCTATTAGGTCTTTAAACACAAAGTAAAATGGACATTCAAACTAAATGGACATTTAAGAGTCATTCATATCACTCATTACACAGCATTTCGCCACATAAATAATTATCGGGATAAAATATATTGATTTCAGATTAAACCGTTTTAAAATCGTACCTGTTTGTATTTCATAATCCAACAAGGTACAAAACAATAGTCACAAAATGACAGCAGCTTCGTTTGTATGAAACAAGAGAGAGCGAGTCCATACGGAAGCCCTGAACCGCAACGTAAAAAAAAAAAAAAAAAAAAATCTGTAAAAAAATAAATAAAAAAACTATGTGTAAAAAAAAAAAAAAAAGTAGGCCTATGTAAAAAAAAATAATGTAAAAACAAAACAAAAACTATCATTTCGAGATTAAAGTCGAAATGTTTCGAGATTAAAGTCGAAATGTTTCGAGAATAAAGTCTTCCGTAGAAGTTGTGTGTGTGCTTGCCGTTATTTCACATTGCCGCACAGGCATTCATGCGTGTGCGTGCGTGTGTGTGTAAACTGGATCTACACAAAATAATAGCTTTTTACTTTTATCTGGGCTTTCAACAAAGGGATATTCTACAGGTCTACCAACATGACATTAGTCTATAGGACTTTATAAAATATACTGTCAGACTGGATCAAGATATCCAGCTTTATGAATGAATGAATGAATGCATGAATGAGGCATTTATATAGCGCTTTCATATGTCTACTGTAGGCCTACACTTAAAATGGGCTTTACAATTATTTCAGGGAATCTTTCCTCAACCACCAGTGGTTATTATATTTGAGGGAATCACGGGATCCGGTCAAATGATTGGATACAGAATGATGCACTTAAAATGTATCCAGAACGTACAGTGTCTATTATAGACGGCAGTTCACACACACACACGCACGCACACGCATGAATGCCTGTGCGGCAATGTGAAATAACGGCAAGCACACACACACAACTTCTACGGAAGACTTTATTCTCGAAACATTTCGACTTTAATCTCGAAACTTTTCGACTTTAATCTCGAAAGATTTCGACTTTAATCTCGAAATGATAGCTTTTTTTTTTTTTTTTACATAATTTTTTTTTTTTTTTTTTTTTACAGATTTTTTTTTTTTTTTTTTACGTTGCAGTTCAGGGCTTCCGTAAGTCCACGATACTGGATGGCATAATTAAATAACTGTTCACAAAATATTGATTCAACTGAGTTTTAATATTTTATTAGCTCATCAAACGCAAAACTTCCAAGAAGAAAACCGTTCAGGCGTATAGCGCTGCTGACGTAACCCGGATGAGCCTGCGTTATCTGTTTTCAGCGGTTGTTATCTGGGAACAACATACCGCTGGATGGCGCTATTGACCAATCAGAATCAAGTATACCACAGAGCCATTTAATAAATAATGATAACTTATATTAGTGTCCACCCCAATGGATGATAATGCTCTGTTTATTAAAAGTGCACACTGCAGTTTTGTCCTGCAAAAAATAACAGCAACAAAAGATTGCAGATCGGTTTTGGCGATATCCAGTTTGCGAATGAATCTTTTGATCAATTAAAACTGTCAAACCTGTTCTGACAATGATTCATTATGTGAATCACAATCTGATTCAATTTTTTATTACTGTGTTTCCAAAAATAGACTCACCTTCACCCTTATATTATACATACCACATACAACACAGTAAAAGTACCTTGGTGTTTTGGACATGAACCAGAGTACAATATCACGAACTCCAGTATCATGCTATATGTACCATGATATTTCCATCTGATGCCATGCTGTCACAGTATTTTTTTTTTTGTGAGAGGTATTAAACAGCTTATATTTATATTAATATATATTCCTTTGTTTTTGTGCTTGGTTGTGCTGCCAAATATCTACAGTAATACCTCTAGATACATTAACTAGGGCTGGGAAAAGATTAATCGTGATTAAACGCATCCAAAATAAAAGTTTGTGTCTACATGATATATGTGTGTGTACTGTGTATAATTATTTTGTATATATATAAATACACACTTGCATGTATATATTTAAGAAATATTTGTTATTTATATATAAAATATTTAAATTTATATATAATATAAATTATATATAAATATATACAGTATATACATGCAAATATTTCTTAAATATATACTGTACATGCATATGTGTGTGTATTTATATATACAAAATAATTATACACAGTACACACACATATATCATGTAGACACAAACTTTTATTTTGGATGCGATTAATCGCGATTAATCTTTTCCCAGCCCTAACATTAACATAAATTAAATACTGTACATGGCCATGTATTTTTGTCATAGTCTATGATACTGAGAAGTTTAGCTGGGCATTTCTACCAGTTTCTGACATTATAATTCTACTTCTTGCAAACAAAGCATTTCATGTTAATAAAAGACACAATTTTATGAAACATGTCTATATAAAAGAATATAATAAATATATTTATATAATACAAATATTTTTATAAATTAACATTAACCAAGATTAACCCCCAAATTTATGTGTGTTCTGCAGAAGAAATTTAAACAGATTTTCAACAACATGAGGATGAGCAATGAAAAAAAAGAAGAAGTAATTTTTGGGTGAACGATCCTTGTAACTCTTATCCTAACAACATAATCACTCAGCTAGGCTGTCATTGCTTTCATGCATTTTTCTTAACTTTACTCAAGTCAATTTCCACAACGGAATCGTATGACGACTGGATACTGTATACCAGGGATTTTCAATCTTTTAGATTCCATGGACTTTCAAATACTATTTACATGGTGCCAAAGTACTTTTTGTAAGTGTTGGTATTTCACGGTACTTCAGAAGAATACAGTGGTATTTTCAGGGTATGTATAAATGGCAAGCCATTTTGACTTGATATGAATTCTTGATATCAACAATTCAA
Source organism: Vimba vimba (assembly GCA_022828995.1). Taxonomy (NCBI): domain Eukaryota; kingdom Metazoa; phylum Chordata; class Actinopteri; order Cypriniformes; family Leuciscidae; genus Vimba; species Vimba vimba. The sequence goes on along the minus strand of CM040834.1, from coordinate 4,495,628 downwards.
TTTGCACTTGTTCAAATACTAATTCTTTATATTAGTTAGATTTCTACCAGTAACAATGCCAATTTTTGATACCAGTAATTACATTTCCACAAGTAAAGAATGTGAAAATGTGAATTCTTGATATCAACACTGACGCCATCACTCGCAGAAATATGAATTCTTGATATCAAGAATTAAATTTAAACGGGTAAAAACAATCATTCTTGAATCTGTAAATCTTGATGTCTGTAATTGCATTTTCACTACCATTCACATTCAACTGATGATACCCAGAATTGATTTCTTACTAGTTGAAATTTTAATTTCACACATCAGAAATTCAATGATTTTCAACTGGTAAGAAATCAATCCTTGATATCAACAATTAAATTTGAATGTCAGCCTATGATGACACTTAACTAGAGAAAATACAATTACAGAAATGTAATTATTGACATCAAGAATTCGTATTTCTGCGAGTGATGACGTCATTGTTGACATCAAGAATTCACATTTTTACTAGTGGAAATGTAGGCTAATTTAAGAATTAGCATTTTAACTAGTGAAAATTGAATTGTTTATATCAATCCTGGGAATGAATAAAAGTCAAAACGGCTTGCCATATACAGTACAAAAACATGATATCATCACGGTCCAAAAATGTCCAAAAACACATGTCATACCGATTTGTAGGTCTATGTTTATGATTTGAATGCATGCATTAAATGCATGGGTAAATGACATGGAGCAGCATGTGAACTATTTGAGGGACAAGCAAAAAATTAAATATACACATGCAAAAACAAACAAATAACGTTTGAAGTAGAGTAGCTACAGCAGTGTGCACTTGAGTACTAGAGCTGTCATATTGAGTTGCTCCGTAGTGTCAGACTGTGGCGCACTCGGGCTCGGCCAGTCTGAAGGGAAGCTCGCCGTGCCAAAGCAGGCGGAGTCGGAAACGCGAAAGCCCAGCGCTCCTTAAACTCCCTCCCTCGTCCGCAGGAGGAGTAACCGACCGTGGTGGAGCAGCTCAAGCTCAGGGATCCTCCGTGATCGACTGCCCCAGAGAAGCGCCTCGTTACCCGGACGGAGAACCAGCCGCCAGCCGGTCGTCCCTTTATTACTGCATTTAAGCGGATCAGAGGAGCCCACGTGACATTACACGAGCTCGAGGCTTTCTTCTCACATAGAGGACGAATTCCCACAGTCGCTCCAGGAATATCTCCCTGGATATTTACCCGAGAAATGGACGGTTTCGCCGGTAGTTTAGGTGAGTGTGTATTAATAGATGCTTCTTCTGCAGCAGACATGGCGAGTACAGACACAAGTGTGGAATGTGTGTGTGTTCACTGTATACTCGTGTCAGCGCTATAGCCACACACACACACACACACATACACACACACACACACACACACACACACACACACACAAGCACACGCGCGCACACACACACACACACACACACACACACACACACACACACACACACACACACACACACACACACACACACTTCACTGACACTGCATTCGCTACAGTGTGTCAAGACACTCATACCTCGATCCTCGCGATGGACGTGTATCTAATGCTGTTTATTTCCGTTGTTAAAACCCTGCTGTGACATGCCATTGGAAAATGCTCTGAACACAATAGGTTACTTCACACACTGCAGCTCACGCTGTACACTAGATTTGCATTTCCATATGGATGGTAAATATCAGTGTTTACTTGCAGTGGAGAAACATGATAGTGTCATACTTACAGATAATGCTCTGGTTCAGGGTAAATGAAATCAGTCTGAATGCGGCAAAGATGCTGTGTTTATGTATATAATAAGTAGCCTACCTATAAGACAAGGCGAGTCAAGTTGAAATCAACATGCAAATGCAAATAAATGTAAGGACGGAGAACAAGCCACTGAATCCAGTATGCAAATATTACATTGACGGTTAGATTTTCAGTGGCGAACATTCTGAGAATTTTAAACTATATTCTTAAAGTTCTTGAAAGGAAGTGTTTCTGAATAAGAACTACAACTATGCTTGATGGTGTTCACTGGTGGTCAGTCAGATTATTTGGTCTGATAACAGTCAGTGGCTGCAGGATTTCAGCATTTCTTGTGTTTGTGTGGATTGTGCAGATCTGTTGCTGTAGTGTCTGTCTGGAGGTAAAGGGGTCTTTCAGATGCATGGCTACAGGGGACAGGTTTCATTGCATATTGGATCGAATGTGCTCTAACAGAGAGAATGACATGATCACCCTTTATTGATCCTCATATGTGCTCGAGCAAACTATTAATGTAATAAAATGTTGCAAGGCCTTTTCTGTTGGATAGATATTTGTTTTAGTATTTTAAGACCTGCATAGTATTTAAACCACTTTATCACTTTATCACCAACGTAATCTGATTACTTTTTTCAGGTAACTAGTAAAGGAACATTACTTTTCAATTTAAAACAGTTAAAACAGAGCTACTTTTTAGTAACGCAAGTTACTTTGTTTTCCCATTTATTGACTGACAGCTCTCTCATCCCCATGTTGAGTGCAGAGGCGTTATGTGTAAACATGATGGTTATCTTAGATCTTAGATCTAGACTGAATGTGAGCATGCATTTATGCATTTATTTATGATCCAATTAAACTATACGAATATGCAAAAATTACTTTTATACAAACGTCATATTTGTGTTTCAGGTTGTTGTTTTTTTTTGTTATTAAAACTCAAAGCAAGCCCAGCCTAATTGAGAAAAAGTAACACAAAAGTATCTTAGTTAACGTATTATTTACTGATAAGTTACTTTTTTAGGGAGTAGCGCAATAATGTTATGCATTAATTTTAAAAGTAACTTTCTCCAAACACTTTGGTGGCTTTTAACTAAAAAGAACTTTATTTTTTATGAAATATATTATGTATATGTTCATAAACATAAATAAATACATAAATGATGTCAACCTGCAAAAACCACAACAGACATTTAAAATAACATAAATATCCCAGTTATTATTTAAAACAATCAGTTTAAATAGTTTTCTGATCTTGCCGCATCTCTCTTTAATGCAACAGTGTGAGTCTGCGTGGGAGTTTGCTCTGAACGTCCAGTCATATAACAACGGCTGATCAATGAAATGCTGTGCTGATTATATAACTTGATTCTGTTGCTTGGTTACACTCGGAGGAGGACTGAGCACTCAATCTGTCCTACTCTGAGTTACCGTGGTGATGTCGCAGTGTCTGGCAGGGATGCCATGTAAAGGACAAGACCAGTGAGCGACAGAGAGAAAAGTGACAGACTTTTCTGCAGCTGTATATGATGGAAAACTTTATTTCGTACCTGTTATGAAATGACAGTGTTTAGGGTTAGTTCACCCAAAAATGAAAATTCTGTCATCATTTACTCACCCTCGTGTTGTTCCAAACCCGTAAGACTTTCGTTCATCTTCGGAACACAAATGAAGATATTTGAATGAAATCTTAGAGATTTCTGTCCCTCCATTGACAGTAACAGAACTACAACGTTGATGCTTCAAAAAGTTCATAAGAGATCTTAAAACTAATCTGAAGTGAGTGGTTTAGGCCAAATGTTCTGAGGAGACTCGATCGCTGGAAATTTTGGATGTGACTGTTGCTGAACTGCTGTGTGTGTGTGTGTGTGTGTGTGTGTGTGTGTGTGTGTGTGTGTGTGTGTGTGTGTGTGTGTGTGTGTGTACATACATGTGTGTTTGTCCAACATTGTTTCATCAAAAACCCCTTTCTACCCTTATTAATGATTTCTAGTTTTCATTTTTCATATTTTTAATTATTAAACCACATCATCTATATTAATTTATTACTCAATTGAGTTATCAGTCACATAGTAAATTAAACAGTTTTGGCTTACTCTTTTTTCTTTTTCTTTTTTTTTCTGACTTGCTTTGATTTCCCCGAAACTGCTTCTCTAATGCCCCGGGGAGGAAGGTTTCCTACCTCTAAGCGTGTATTAAACCAGTTCTAGTATCAATTTTGCACCACAGGTACATCCGTCTGACACAGACCGCACATCAGCCACACACAAGCCTTCTGCACGCCCGCTTGTCCTCCGTCTCTGCGTCAGACATGACAGCAGCAGAGATTCAACCCACTCTTTCAGAGTCTTTGGTATGACGTACAGTCCCCGCTTGACTCCTTTTGGTTCTTGGAAGATCTAAATGTGGTTTTCTACAATGTAAAATGTGGTTTTGGTCATGACGACACAGCTAAACTTGCTAAAGTTGTTGCACAGCTAAACTTGAAAGATCTGTGCATGTATAGAAAGTAGACTGATAACACCTGTGATCTGGGTCACAATAGGACACTTACAAATCTACTTTAAAACTCATGTTCCAGATTCTTAGAAATGTACTTTAATGTTGGGTTTGGAGAAGTTGTTGATAACTGTTTTCAATAAAAGTTTTTAATTTAGTGAAAATTAACATATTCTCCCTGTAAAGGCCTCATAAATGGATGATATTCTGAATGTTACAATCCAATCTGACTTCTGACCTATAATGCTGAATCATAATCATACATTACACTTTTTGTTCGTTCGTTGGCCAGAGAACTGAAGTGATGGTTCATTTTGTTGTAAAAAAAAAAAAAAAGTGTTATTAATTTAGTTCATATATATATATATATATATATATATATATATATATATATATATATATAAACTAAATTAATAAAACATTTTTTTTTTTTTTTACAACAAAATGAACCATCACTGAACTTACTTAAGCTGGATTGTGACGCTATTTTCTTCTGGAAACAAACTTTGTTGCATTATTTTCCTGTTATCTCTGTAAAGCTGCTTTGAAACAATCTGTGTTGTAAAAGCGCTATATAAGTCAAAGGTGACTTCGACATTGAATGCAAATTTATTTGATTATTTATTTATTTTACAAATATCATGTTCACCACATGACTTTTATTGTGGCAGGCAAACATTAATAAAATGTTATTAATTAACTGAAGCTAAGAAAAAAAGTAATGTTGATACCAAAATATTAAAATTTTTGTCAAGAATTTTTGGTATCTTTTTATTTTATTTTTTATATAGTTTTTTTTTGTTTGATAGTAAGAAACAATTATCAAAATGAATGGCATCACAGAAATTAAAAACATACCATAGAGTCAATGTGTATACCGTATATAAAGTGCATTTTTAGTGTATTTTTGAATAATTTAGTAAATTTGCATCTGCTAAATGCATAGCTAAATGTAAATTAATACAAGTTAATATCATGTAACTGACCCATGTATTTAAACTGTGTTGTGTTTTAGATCAGTGTCTCTGAACTGGTTTTGCTTCAGAAGATTTTATGTAGCTCAACATTTTCAAAAGAAAAATAAATCCTTAAAATCACCCAATAAATTGCACTCATAATTTAAAATATTTTTATGAACTGCATAGGCTAAGTGGTTTTTGTTTGATTGGATAAATATCTTCTACATTTTAGAAGGTGATAGCCTATTTATTTTTGCTATCCTAACTTCTCTTGAGGATTAGCCTAGGTTTACAGCATTCGGTGCCGATTAATCGGCAAAACCAATCAATCGGTCGACATTAAACATTTGGCCCAGACTTGCGTGATTTTATTTTATTTTTTCAATTTTCATTGTATTTAGCGCTACCTGATCAGAACAGACCTGTTTTGGGTGGCGCCCCACCAGTTGAGAGCCAGTGCTGTAGAGGTATGTGTGTAGGTCAGTAGGTTGGCCTGTGAGCGGTGTGCTGCCTTTTAAGGCATGTTGTATGTGTTCTAGTGGTGCTGTGTTGATGTGTAAAAGACTGAAGCAGTGTGCCTGATGGAGGTGTAGGGTCTAGCTCATGGCTAGTAAAGGCCTTCATGCATCTTCAAGCGTTCACTGTGCTGAGATGGCGCCAGGTTTTGATCTGCACCCACTCACCGCCCGACTGACGAACTCAGCTTAAAAATAGCAGCCGCCCCCTCTCCTCCCGTCGCCAGGTGCATTCCCCGCCTCCATTGCTCAATCCCAGGCCTCTGTGGGGCCGCCAGTGGGTTTTCAGCTTTTCACACCACGGCGCTGGCTGGCACAGAGTGGATAAAAGACAATAAATAGTCTTTATCCACTTTTAATAGAGGATAAAAGTGGAAAAGGTAAAGATACCCACATGACACGATTCGTTACATATCACGATACTGAACTCACGATACAATATTATTGTGAAGACATGTTAAAAGGTTAACAAAAAATGTACTGTTGATTAAAATGGAGAAAATTTGGTATTACATTGTGTGTTTAAGTGAATAGGCTTGGATTTGGTGCTGGAAACCCAATGAACAGGACAATAGAGACACCAGAATAAACATATTCATGATTCTGAAGCTGAAAACAATGAATATATTTTAGAAGAATATGCTTGCACTGTTTCACTGACTAGATATATTTAAAATAATGTAGGCCACTTTTTACTGTGGTAACATAAGATATTTGGCATTATCAGGACCCACAAATATTCCCCCATTGCATTATTATACATTATATTCAACATTATATATAGTAGTTTAATGTAGTACTGACAATAAAACTCTGAAAACTTTTTCAAAAAAATTACAGTCATTTTTATTTTGGGTGAACTATCCACGATACATATTGTCACTATCCATGATATACATTGTTGCATTTTTGCGTTGCGATATATTGTGACACGATATACTGTATTGTTACACCCCTAATGGTCACAATACCATAATTTCAGTAGTCGTACCAATACAAGAAAGATTTCACGGTTCTCTGTGTACCAGTTTCGGTACCAGAGCAAAAACTATTGTAATAATTACATTTTATTAATTTAACTATTAATAAAATATTAAAATATTAAAAAAACAAAATCAGTTTATTTATTAATGCTATTAATAATTATAAGTAAATGATACATTAAAACATGTAGCCTAAGCTTTCAAATATTGTTCCATTAAGTAAACATTGCATTAACAAAATCACATGAAAAGTTCGCAATAAAATGAAAAACAAAGAAACACATTACAGGTATCAGAACAAGTGGCAGGTCTATTGCACTTAAACTTTAAGACTTCATGCATGGATCTATTTTGACATCACATTTTTTTTTGTCCTGTCCGTTGCTATTGTTATTGTTAATGTCAAACCTCGCAATTTCAGATTCAGTCCATTTTAATTTAGTTGAAACTCCCATAACTTTGCAGTGTGTACTTAGCAGCATGAAAAATCAAACTTTTATTTAAATGTGAAAGCATTATAAAGCGAGCAAAGACCACTCCATTTATAATCACTGAAGCTTCAGTGCAATCTTACTGACTGAATGAAAACTCCCGTTATAATCAAAAAATCTGTCTACACTCCAGTGAATCCCTTATTTACTACATTGTCTTTATACGCTCTGATTCACGAGGTTGGAGAAGCTCCCCCTGTACAAACTCTGGCTTATCTAGCGGATTCTGACTATCTTAACCGCCTCTGATTGGCCATTATGTTCACGTGCTCATTAGTCATGTCTGTGATTGGCTGCAGTGCTCATTGGATACCGAATTGACTCTGTATTCTGTACTGGAAAGTACCAATACTTTTGACAACAGCCATGACCTATTGTGGCCTTGACCATGGCACTCTGGTTTTCCACTGAGTAGTTCACACTTAAAGCGATTTGCAGTGAAAAAGAAACCAGAAGCCATTTGTTTTCAAATGCGATGCAGCATAGTTTAGTCCAGTGATGTAACAAAGTTTTTATGCAAACACAAAATGACATATATGAGTGAACATTATTAGATGTCTCCTGTGAGACACTGTAGTTGGGAAAGATGGAGAAGTTAATGTTAGCGTGAGCATTTCACTGTTGTATATTAACTGTCTCTTGCTCATATGTAATTCATAGTTTTTGCATTCCACTGCGCTGCTTTTGCACTGTTTTTATATAACATGCACTAGACTAGACGGACGTGTTCGACTTTTGCAAATCTCACACATGATGCAACATGAATTCAAAAAAATACAGCGTTCAAATCAAAAGTTGTTCAACTTAAAAAACAAAAACAAAACATCTCTAGACCTTTTTTTTCTTCCATTCCACTACCACACAAAAGTGTGTGGTGTAGCTATGAATGGCCCCATAATTGTTCATTTGTTCATTATATGATGCGTTACCAACGCTTTCCCCTCTAGAATTATTGTGAAAATCACTTTTAAAATCACATCTCATTGTCCAAAGATTCTATCGTCGCAGAATCCCCCATCTTCAGTACATGCTCAGAAACGTAGTGCTAGCATGACATCTAATTATTTTCTAAATCAGTTAGCGCTATGCTAAGCTAGTAGCCCAAGCTGTTAACTTGCTAAATGAAAGCTAACAAAGGGTAATTGGACCATTTTAGCTCCAGTAATATAATGTAAAATTAAAAAGTATTTAGGAAAATCCACTACGTGATTCAGAGACCTGCAGCGATAAAATTTGATATCCAAAACAAGGACACTGCAATGTTTTTAGACAAAAGCACCACCAAATTATGCCACCAAATAAACACAATTTAGCCTCTGTGGAAGCGGTAATGGGTTGTGAAGACCATATCATTGTTGAAAGCCCTTCTTGTGTTGGTTTGGGATGAACAGGTCTCCTGCAGCGCTCACGGTTCATTTGCAATGTGTCATACTGGGTTTTATGCGAGGGTTTATTTTGGAAGTATCCGATTGTTTTGACTGTAAATGACCTGTGATGTGGTTTTTGTGCGTTTGTGATCGCACATGGCATTTCTTAAGATGTGTTTGCTGAGTTGCACTTGGAAAGACTAGCTGAGGATCAGATTACAAAATTCCTTCTTTGAAAGAAAAAAAGATGGAGGGAAGCAGAGGAGAAAGCTGGAGACTGAGACAGAGCAAAGGGAGGGAGAGATCCGGAAAGGGACACACGTGTGCCCGAACGCTTCCAGATGCTGGAATGTTGCCTCCCAACTTTGTGCATTCTTCATTCCCTTCTTCCCTTGTAACAATGGTTGAGATTTCAGCTGGAGTGAGAGGAGAAATAGTGTGTGAGAGTGTGGACACAACGGATGGATGAAGCTTGATGAATTGCAGAGTTGCTGATGAATAAAGCTTATATCTTCATATAATATCTTGACTATATAATGAATATTGAGGAAAAAGCATGAAACAATATCTTGGTTTATGTGTTTGATATACTTGTTCAGCCATAGGTACCATCATTTCAACCAAACACTTTCTTAGATAGTAGATTCACAATGTTTAATGTATTGAACTAAATACAGCCAAAAATCTAGTTGATGATAATGAATTTATGTTTTTCTACACAGATTTAGAAGCCTGGAGTTGGTCAAATGTTTTAATGTTTTTCAAAAAAAATCTATCCTGCTCACCAAGGCTGCATTTATTTGATCAAAAAATAGTAATATTGCAAAATATTATTAATTATACAATAAAAAAAATAACTAATGATAATGTTATAAATAATAAATAATAAATAATGTTAAATTGTAATTTATTTCTGTGGTCAAAGCTGAATTTTCAGCATCATTACTGCAGTCTTCAGTGTCACATGATCCTTCAGAAATCATTCTAATATGATGATTTGATGCTCAAGAAACATTTCTGATTGTTATCAACCCCCCCCCCCCCCCCCCCCCCCCCCCCCCCCCCATGATTTTGTGATGAATAAAAAGTACAAAAAGTATATTTTTGTTTTTTCTTATCACTTTTGACCAACTCAATGCATGCTTACTAAATGGGAGTATTCTTTTCTATTAAGGCGAGACACTACAGGTGAATAGGGTAAAATTTTAAAATAATAGATATCACCATGAAACTTCCTCAGTTGATTACTTCCACAAGCATATAAAAAAAATGTATTACAAGTTTTAGAAATTTGTATGTTTAATTATGCAAATTAGGCATTATCTCATTAAATATGCACGATTTTGCATATATTTTCGGTAGATAGATCTGAACATATGATAAAGCCAGGTGCAAAATTCTTTTTTCATTTTGTTTACACACAAGATGAAAATAAAAACTCAGAGGGATTTCAGGATATATGCTTTCATTACCTAGGGAATCAAAATATACTGTCCATAGCCATAAAAAATAGATTTTAGCCATATTTTTTTCATTAAAATATCACATAAATCAGGCCAGGAATGATTTATTAACAAATCCCTCTGAAAATATCTTCAGAATACTGCTAAGTGTATAACTGGAAAGTTTGGTGTACATAGGTGCTACACAGGCTGAGATGTTTCTACTGGAGAATGACAAAAAACTCATTTTGAGAAAACGGCAGTTAAAGATTTAAATAGCTCTAAATGAGAAATCGGCGTTAGCTTTAAATCCCCCTTTGGACATTCACGATTGGTTACTGATGGAAAGGAAATGCCCATATTTGGGTTACATAGCGTTGTGCAGGAGACTCAGAGCTTCACAAAGATACCGGTCATGACAGACTTCAGTAAACAGACGGAGGCTCACGGAGCTCGGCGTGTCGCGTTGTAATGCTAACTTCCTGGTAAATTCGGGAGAAACTTACAGCCGCAAGTAAACAAAATGTAATAAAATAAACATCTTAATGTATATTTTCAACGTTTTCTTTATAGCAGCTTGAAAGAACACATATTGAAGGAGTAAACTAGCCCAAAATCTCAAAACTGACCACTGCATGAAAATCGATGTTTTTGCCTGCCGTGTCTCGCCTTAAAAGAAGAACAGTAGTGTATGTGCATCAGTGTAACATATTTATCCTTTATATTTTTTTTTTACTGAAACATTTTAACACATGAATAATTTCTGTAAACATTTTTGAGTGATGACACTAACAAATTATTGCAAATGCAATTATTTACATTTACGCATTTGGCAGACGCTTTAATCCAAAGCGATTTACATTGCATTTCAAGGTACACATTTACATTATTATCAGTTATTGCTTTCCCTGGGAATCAAACCCATGACCTTGGCATTGCAGGCGCCAGCGCTCTACAGTTTGAGCTACAGGAAAGATATCATAGATGTGATATCAGATATCAAAGATATCAAGATATCATCAATTATTATAATGGTTTTTGAACAGATTCACAGAAATGAATCAAACTTAACAAATATAAGGCTGTTTTTGCTTCTTAGATAAAATAGTATCATAACTAGGGTTGGGCATCGAGAACCGGTTCCAACTGGAACCGGTTCCAAAATAACGATTTCATCGGAATCGTTTAGAAAAATTGTTTTCGATTCCGATCATCGGTTCCAAACGCGCAAGTTTTGGTTTCCATAGTGGCCACTGGATTTCCGGAAGTGCTTACCGCGCTCGCGCCCGCGCCCGCTTGTTCTGTTGCAGCCATGCAGCCATTACGTGCTGGTAAGCGGCGCTCAAAAGCGTGGCTTTATTTCACCTTAAAAAAGCCTGGGTCGGCACAGTGCAATACATGTGACTTATTTCTTGCACGGGAGGAATAGATGCACTACAAATATGACTAAACGCCGACGCCTGCATCATGGTGTACAGAATTAACAAGGAGTGCGCTAGTTCGACGTGCTGCGCGGTCCACTGTCTCGTCCTCCTCAGGCAACCCTGCGTGACCAACATTAGTAACGCCAGGAGTGCAAAATAATAATTATAAAACGGGTAGTTCCATCCTTGATTCTGTTTGGTAACGTTCGTTATTTTGAATAAAAATCATCACTCATAAATTCATAATTATAAAGCAGTCATTCACATCTTCTCCGGTTTATTTGTGTTCAAATACGCAATAGCATCAGGGCTCTTAGTCCAATGGTGCGCATATTTGGAGAAATAATGATTTATCATCACATGTTTGTAAAATATTTCATAATTTTATCACATTTCTATTCATTATGCGATCTGAAGTGCTCAAACAGTGAACACAGCGAGCTATGTCTCTGCTCTTCCTGATTCGCGTCAGTGTGTGATCAGCGCGCTCTCATTCATACCCTACAGTTGTCAATCATCTCAAGTGGACCAACGCGATTTGGGGTATTTTCATATGAATAGAGAATGTTTATACCGTGCTAAGCAAGGTAGCTATTAGATGCATATAAAATGCTAAATATAACATATTTTAACATCTTTTTTTAAAACTTAAAATCATTTTAAGCTGCGACCGGAAAATGATACAAGTTCTCAATGGCGTTTTAAAGCAAGCTTTAATGCATTGAGTTAGTTTATACATATCCAGAGAGTCCAGACCAGGGTGCAAGTTCTGCATATATAAATGCTTTTTGGTCTGGTGCAGAGGCATTCCTAATTTACTCATTATTGAATCAAAATAAAATTTCCTCTGTGAAATGAGCATGTGACAGATTTTGACTCCACCCCTCAAAGAATCGGAATCGAGAATCGAAAAGAACCGAAATCGAAAGGAAGAATCGGAATCGGAATCAGAATCGTTCAAATTAAAACGATGCCCAACCCTAATCATAACACACTTATCTAAATGCATTAAAATCCACAACATTTATTATGTTTCTTTATTTTATGTCATTGTGATCAAAATCATTGTGAATATATTGTGGATGTTTAAGATATCACACAACCCTATTCTGTAAGCTCATGCATAGAAAGTGTACTGAACACGCAAGGCTCGACTGATTTATTAGTCCAGGCCCTGGAGCCCCAGCAGACGCCATGAAATTGAGAATTGAATCAACTCATTTGAGATGTGTTTATCCCTGCTGCACTGATAGTGCTGATGAACAGAAGGGGCCAGATTTTGTGTTGGCTGTACTGTAACCTTAATCAGGATTAATCAGGATGTGCCGCCATCCCTCATGAGTGTGTGTGTGTGTGTGTGTGTGTGTGTGTGATGGGGTTGTAATCTCAGGGTGGAGTTAAATCCACATGTACAGTAGGACAGCATGTTGCCTGAAGTGGTTCGAGATGGATTAAGCTAATGGTTGGGTTGGAGACAGATCTTGGATGAGGTTTCAGGCACCCTCTCTCCTCTCATGGAACCCAGTCAAAGATTTTAGACTGACATATTGAGTTCAAGATACACATGGTCATGAAGAAAACCATCTGGATCATGTGTGATGTGGTTTTGACTCTATAAATGGTCCATAAACCATGAGGCAAACTGAAACGTGTGTTAGGATAAACAGCCAGTTTGGCAAGTAGTGCTTCAAAAGTTATAGTTGTTTACTGTGTTGTTTGTCTCTACAAAAGCATCTACGCATACACACATATATATATTCCGAGTCTGTGTGTCGCAGAAGACAGGTGTGTGCTCAGCAGGAGCTGGATCAGTATCAGATGTACTGCTATAGATGTGCCTGCTTATCTGCTCACAGCCTCTTTTCAATTAGTTTGCCTTATAAAGTCAATAGCTCATAGATCAGTCCCTCTTCTCGTTCTGTACACATGTTTTTTCATGTTATTTTTTAAATGAAGTATCTAGGGTTGTGCCGATAGACGATAGTATCGTGTATCGACGATAGACAGAGATATCGCCGATGGCAGATGCCTTTGACGATATCAATACGATAATTGGCTCGTTTTTCCATTAATGTATTAAATCATTATTATTATTATGAAGCTAGTATAGTTATTAAATTAATTAGGAACTACAATTATATTTGCCTTGCCTAAATTCATAACGACATCACCACATAACCACACTTGCGCCATATCACGCGCGTATGAGGACTCCTCAAAGAAAATGTTTTTAAAACAGACAAAACAAAAACTACATCCCACAACGAAATTTAATTGCAAGGTGATCCATTCACAAATTGTCAAGAGTGCTTTAACAGACGCATAATTTTTATACAGAGCCTAGATGAAGACGCGGCATCGTTGTTCGTCAGTATTTTGTTTCCATAGCACATTAACAAACTATTTAATAACACGAATAACACTAAAAACAATACAATTACAAATTATTAATTATAATAATAATATCAATAAAATGATATAGGCCGCCTAGGCCTAATAGAAGTCTTTAGTTCACGAAGCATCTGTGAAACTCTGCCATCTGTGAAAATCACAAGCAACTTCAAACTTGTTTAACAAGAAATATTCTTCTAATTTTTTCGCTGTCAATAATAAGTCCACAAGAGAAATATTAAGCCAGTAAATTGATAGTTGCTGTAGCCTACCGTTATCCACCGTCGACTCTGAGAGAACGTGCTGTTAATGCAGCGAAAGCTCAGTCCGTTTCTGCTTTCGTTTTCAGGGATTGAGCGCGTTTACATGCACGTTATTAACTCGATTATGCTGAATAAACTGACAATGCATGTGGTCATGTAAACGGATTAACCCGTTTTCCTTTATCAGAGTCAAGTCATAAGTTTAAGTCGGCGTATAACCGATCGACTTTTAGATTTTTGCCTCTGATTTCTCCTGGCATTTAAAACACCTGCGTTATTGAAGTGCGGTGCGCATGTGAAGTGCATCCAGACAGAGAGAGCACTGGTAGAAGGACATATATTGCAGACTCCGACTCTTTCTTGAATCAAGAAATTAAAACGTGTTCACATCTCGTCAAACAGTCAAAATGCTGCAGATCTGTAACGGCGTGAGAGGATAATGTGTGTCCGTAAATTTCCCGCTGACATGTTGAAATACTCCGAGTCAGATACAAGAATGATTAGGATCTTTTTTTTACCTCACTATACCAGGAAATAACCTGATTTAGCATATTAATAAACACTCCACCTTTGCTAGCAAAATAGAAAAAAGATTCTCATTTAAAACGAAGTAATAAAACAAGCAAATTGATGAGTAAATAAGCAAGTTAATAATCAAATAAGTAAGCCCCGCCCCCTCACGATAATATCGTGTATCGCCGATCTCACAGGCTGACGATAGGACGATATGAAAATGGAGCATATCGCGCAACCCTAGAAGTATCTAATGCTCACTAATGGGTTAGTTCACCCAAAAATCATTGGCATTGACTCACCCTCATGTCGTTCCAAACCCGCAAGACTTTCATTCATCTTCAGAAAACAATTGAAGATCTTTTTGCTATTTCTGTCCCTTCATTGACAGCTACACAGCTACCACTTTGACGCTTCAGAAAGTTTATAAAGAGATTGTAAAACTAATCCATATGAATTAAGCGGTTTAGTCCAAATTTTCTAAAGAGACTCGATCGCTTTAAATGAAAAGATTGAATTTAGGCCTTTATTCACATGTAAACATGATCAGGGAACATAAACAAAAGCTCAACCAAACCTGCATGACACGTGAGAACAATCTCATTGGTTCTTGCTGAAGCTCAAACATTTTATATTTACATTTACATTTATTCATTAAGCAGACGCTTTTATCCAAATGAGAACAATAGAAACAGTTAAACTAACAATAGGACAACAATATGTAACAATATTTACAACAATAACAATATTTTTTTAAGATAATGGATATAGAATAGAAGATAAAGTGTTAGTATTAATGGATCAAGTTTTGCCGAAAAAGGTGCGTCTTCAGCCGTTTCTTGAAAATGGACACGGACTCAGCCGCTCTGGTTGAGGATCAGACCACAAGAAGTGATTTGAATTTGATGCGAGCAGCAACTGGCAACCAGTGCAATTTTGTGAGGAGAGGAGTGACGTGTGCTCTCTTCGGCTCGTTAAAGACCACTCTAGCTGCAGCATTTTGGATCAGTTGCAGAGGTTTGATCGTGCAAGCTGGAAGACCAGCCAGGAGAGCATTACAATAGTCCAGTCTGGATAGAACAAGCGCTTGGACAAGGAGTTGTGTAGCATGTTCTGATAGGAAGGGCCTGATCCTCCTAATGTTGTACAAGACAAATCTGCAGGACCGGGCAGTTCTAGCAATGTGGTCTGTAAAGTTCAATTGATCATCAATCACAACTCCTAGGTTCCCGGCTGACCTAGATGGAGTTATGGATGACGAACCTAGCTAAATGGAGAAGTTGTGGTGTAGATGTGCTGCTTAACACTAGAATGAAGCTCATTGGTTCTTGCTGAAGCTCAAACGTGCTGCTTAACACTAGGATGAACCTCATTGGTTCTTGCTGAAGCTCAAACGTGCTGTGAAACACGAGAATGAACCTCATTGGTTCTTGCTGAAGCTCAAATGTGCTGCTTAACACTAAGATGAACCTCATTGGTTCTTGCTGAAGCTCAAACGTGCTGCGTAACACTAGAATGAACCTCATTGGTTCTTGCTGAAGCTCAAACGTGCTGTGAAACACGAGAATGAACCTCATTGGTTCTTGCTGAAGCTCAAATGTGCTGCTTAACACTAGAATGAACCTCATTGGTTCATGCAGAAGCTCTAACGTGCTGCGTAACACTAGAATGAACCTCATTGGTTCTTACAGAAGCTCAAACGTGCTGCGTAACACTAGAATGAACCTCATTGGTTCTTGCTGAAGCTCAAACGTGCTGTTTAACACTAGAATGAACCTCATTGGTTCTTGCTGAAGCTCAAACGTGCTGTTTAACACGAGAATGAACCTCATCAATGTCAAGCAAGCATGACTAAGCTTCCAGTTACCATATCTGATGTGTTGAGTTGATGAATGTTTACATGTGAATAAAAGCCTAAATTCAATCTGTTCATCATATAAACACAGCGTTATCCAATGCTGACGAAGAGGCGGAGCTGAAATTAAGATATAGTAATGAGTGTTTGGTTTCTGCTGCAAGTGGTCGACCAATAACAACAGACTTGGCCATCTGACCAATCAGAGCAGTGTAGGCTCTTAGTAAGGAGGAGTTTAGAGAGACTGAATCCTTTATTGAACCGTTTCAGAAGAGGTGATGCAGCAATTTATGTTATGAGGAAATAAAGTGGGGTTTTTTTACCTTGGATGCATGAAAACCTATTGTAGGAGACTTTAAAAACAAATTTTGGAAATAAATGTACTGTGTTTAAAGATAAGTTTTCTTGCGTGACATGCTGACAGTGACAGGTACAGTCTCTCTCTGCCATGTTGTGCAGTGCCACTTATTTTTAGCGATTTTGTCTGCTATAAATCATAAATGTGCAGCGTCTGTCATTTTCTGCCATCAGACGCCACTCACGCTATTCTCCTGAAATTCTAACCTTTACCACACACTGGCCACAATCACTCACCTACGCACACAAACGGATGTGCACACAAAATACTGAGTACAGCTTCCTCTGTAAACACACAAGATAGGAGTGCGCAAGTCGACTTGTGTGATTTAAACCACAAAAAAAGATTTAAGGAAATAAACATTAAAATGCTCCTAATGTGAGGTTCCTACATTTGTTTTTAAGGTCTCTTACAATAGGTTTACATGCATCCAAGGTAAAAAAACAAAAAAAAACACACAAGTTTTCTCTTAATATACATTGCAGCATCACTTCTTTTCTCACAGTCTGATACGATTTGATAAAGGATTCAGTCTCTCTAAACCTCGCCTTTCTGAGAGCCTGCTCTGCTCTGATTGGTCGGATGACCCAGTCTAAAGTGATTGGTCTTCTCTGCTCTGATTGGTCAGACGGCCCAGTCTATTGTGATTGGTCTACCGCTTACCACTAAACTAAATGCCCATTACCATCTGACTTTCAGGTCCAGCTCTTCCTCAGCACTTGATACACAGTGAGCATGCTTACATAACTCACAAAAATCAGCTTATTGAAATAACCTGTTGTCCGGGTTTACATGCAAATCAATAACTCGACAACACAAGTAAACCGCATTTACAAGACTTTATTAATAAATCAGGCTATTTCCCAGTAGTGACGTGAAAACATAATAATATGTGTTCATATTATTAGTATTTTCATATTATTTTCATTTGTTATGTCGGTTGTGGTGTTAAAGCATTAAAAACTGTAGAAGAGTATCACATCATGTCAGCGGGAAACCATATTTCTTCTCATGCAGTTAAAGATGCAGCATTCTTGAGATGAGAGCACTTTTATAATTAAAGTCAAGAAAGAGTTTGAGTTTGTGGTATATTTTACTGCAAAATATTCTCTCTGTCTGGATGTGCTTAAATCCACAGGAGGAACGCGTTCCTGTCACGTCACACGTGCACTTTGATAAGGCAACAGAAAGCAGGTTAATGCGTTTACATGCTGAGCTAAATCG